>JAPYZL010004704.1:0-11098 GCA_030522825.1 Platygaster orseoliae | reverse complement strand
AAAATCCTGAAAAAAAGATCTCAAGGTCATTCTCACAGCACAACACGAATTAGAACAGTTTTTCAATGTTTTTTCGAAAAAACTCTACATAGCGGAATTTGTTTACTTGTCTTTAGTAAGTGTGCAAAATTATTTTTCGAAAACATCGTGGATTCACGGAAAAATCCTTAAAAAACCTTTCGACGGTGGTGGGGATAGAAATGAAAGTGGTGGGAGGGCCCCATGCCTTTAAAAACTACAGTACGTAGTATTGTAATTATCAGCAGAATTTTCCATGTAAAAACAAATCACAGGATTAGTATTATGAACATTTTTTTTATCATTAGAGTTTCATACGTCAAACAAAGAATCGTTTTTAAAAAGTTTTTTTTTTTTCAATTTCTTCAAATAATATGACGAGCTGCTCATAGGTTTCTTCATTAATATTCGTTTTGATTATTGTAGAATTATATTTAATTTGATAAAATACAGGTTTCCAATTAAAAATTGTTAGGAGATCTTACCGTTCTTTTCAATAAAAACCATTTATTTCTCAAGCTTTTGTAGGTTTTTTTTTCGTTTAAAAATATGCAACTGTACGAAGCTCCTCTCATACTTGAGTTTTTCTTTTACATTAACGACACATGCGTTCAGTAGAGTAGTGGTTAGGTAGGTAGATTTGTAATAGGAAGACTGCAGGTTCAATTCCCGTGTATGTGAATGTACTAGGTAACGGTTTGGCATTTTGAAGTTACACAGATTATTCAACTACTCAAATTATATCTGTATCTTCATTAAAAAATTTGTTTTCGAAATTTTTTCTTAATAAAAAATAGATTATTCCACCGTCAATTGTTTTTTTTCGTAAGGATCAGTAGATTATGCGAGAAAAGGGAAGAAGGGAACAGGCTGCAGTAAGAGCCACTAAAATTCAAATCAGACAGTCTCAAAATTACAAAAATCTGTAATTTTAAGTGGTTTTCCTGTAATTGAGTTTCCTGTAATTGAGGTGTAAAGAACCCTGTAATTGATACCTTTTGATTGTAATTATGAAAACTAGAGGAAAAAATACATCTATCGACAAATTTTCATACTTCTGCGACGAAATTTAGATAGTTGTTTCGCAATGTGAAAATGATCAAAATGTAATTGGTGCCCATTTCTGGGCTGAATGTCACTCTGAATAATTTCAGAGGGTCTGAAACGGTAATAAGCCATAGGTTAAGAGGGTTTTACAGACCTCTGATTTTCGATCTTAGTCATCTGAAAATCATGGTGCTCAGATCGTATTTCGGACCCAAATTTTTTGACTCGGGCTCCACTGCTGTTTTCGATACCGCCCAACAGTCATTAGGGAACGCTTTCAAGTATCGTATTTTCTGTTTGAATTGATTAATTGAGGTTGTTTTGATATGCGTCAAGAATGTCAGGAAAGGATAAAAGAAGGAAAGGTTTGCGAGCAGTATTTTCTCACATTCATCATGATACACGGCAAATTAAAATTTTCCGGTCGCCCAGAAATTTCGAGGCCTGGAACTCTCGGGCGTTCCAAGATAAAATTCCTGCTAAGTGGAAAGAGAAAAGTCAATTTCCCTCGCTTGATTTCGACTGCAATGTTTTTGAACTATATAGTGCAATTTCTGATATAACGAATTTTTTGATGAACTTGAGAGTAGGTTCATTCGAAAGAGCGAAGTTTAATCTACTGTAATTGCTTAATACTTCGATTTCGATTTTTGGTGCTGTAAACCTGTAAGGTACCTTTTCTTATTCCACGCCACATATGTCGCATCAGAGAAAATATGTACATTGTCTACTTTGTTAGTTGCAGTGCAACGTACGTTTCACTGATTAAAAACACTGACCTGTATGTCCGTATAATACAGAATGCGACGTTTGTGGTTATTCAGTTCTGCTCTGAATATTTTAATCATGATGCACCCGGAATGTTTTACGGATGAGAATGACGCTGAAATTTCGGAACTCACCTCTTTCATATGAATATTACCATGTGCAACTTGACAATAATCATAAATGGAAATTTTAGCCACAAACTCTGTATGCGTTGCAAAAATTGTAAGCTGAATGTGGGAGCTGAAATTCTGGTATTCATCCAGATGAATGGATATTGAAGTATGTAATTTTGACAGTAACATAAATTGACACTTTTTTACAATCATTATACATACATGTATTAATGCAGAAAATGTAGGAAAACAAAGTTATAATAAATTAATTTTTTTAATTTTACAGGTTTTGATACGTATTACTTGCATTAGAACTAGATTTGTTGTATTCATTTTTATCTATCTTTTTGATAAGAAAGTTATGACATCAACTACTTTGTAAAATTGTTCAGTAAAAGTGGTGGAGGGTGAATTTCAATAATTTTTTATCTAAAAACTAAAAAATTCCAATGAAAAACTTTGCATATGTGATTTTTACTAAATTTTCAAAACACTACCTAAGGTAAATTATGTTAGAATATAAACAATAAAACATACACAATTCAATAAACAACAAAGCATTGGTATATTTATTTTTTCAGAATCAAACCTATTACTTTGTTTTTTGACTATAAGCTCAAAAACAGAAATCATTTCTCATCTAGTGTAATTTATGCTTAACTTTATTCAATTTTTTTGTTAAAATAATTCAAACATAATAAAAGTGTAAGAAACAACAATATAATTTAAATTTATGAAATAAATCAAACTTCGTTCGAGTATATTCCTGCAGTTTTTAAGAATTAGGTTCAACGATTTCCATACAGAACGATCCATACTATAGCTCCACGTCAAAAGAAAAAATTTCACAAAGATTCAACGCTCGGGAAAATGTTCAGCATTTTCTTCAAGTGTGTTAAAAAAAAAGCACAAAGGATAATTCCGGCACGAGCAGGTATAATGAGCAATAAAAACTGAAAACTTGCAGGAAGTTTTAGAAGTTTGTTCGTTGGCGGGTTTAAACACGTCAAGAGAACGGAAAACGATGAATAGACCACTAAAAAGTGAATCGATTCTTTCAAACTGGCCAGCGCAATTACTCTGTGGGCATAGTTGTAAGGAAAACCTCGATAGTTTTTACGACAACTCGCAAGACCCAGTTAAAACGTTATTAATTGCCAAGAAAATGCTAGAATCCTTTTTTCGTTCCGACAAAATGTACAACAAAATTTTTTGTCCTTTTTATAACAAAAATCATAAAAAGTATGGTAAACGTGAACATCTAATTCTGATTTTCGTTTATAGAGTTACTAACTTTGTAACGTTTTCATTTCATCCCCTTTGTCAAAACGGAAAAGAAATCATAACACCCTTTCTTTACAATGTTGGTAAAGGTAAAAAAAAACTAATAATACATTATCTCTGAGATCGAAAACGAAATATCCATATATATTATATTTATTTGTATAACATCCCAAATATCTCATGTAACATAAATCACATCATATAATAATAATAAAAAAAAATCGTAATGTCTTCTTATCGATAATAATTATCCACTCAATTCCAATACCACCACCAAAATTAAACAAATCAAGTCAAAAAAAAAATAAATAAATAAATATCAAATTCCAATAATAAATCGATCCCTATTTTCAAAATAAATATCAATCAACCAAACAAAATGTCCTAAAAAAAAAATTCAATTCCTCTCCCATTAATAAATCAAATAATCAAAAAATAAGCATAATACATAAACAAATCAATAGTTCCGTTTCTCACAAAAAATCAAATCACAAAAAAAAATATCACATAAAAAAAATCCATCAATTGAAAATAAATTACAAAACTCCCGGCTTTTCGTTAAATCATGGAAAAAAAATTATCTGAATTCAAGTTCCAATCAGTATGTTCCTTGATGAGTTTCGCTGATCTCAAAAGAACTCCTTATCAGACGAAACCCTACAAAATCCAATCAGCTTCAAAATGAACTCCAGCGTCTCCAAAAATCATATAATATCGAGAGAAAAATCGGGATATCCAACTCCCCCATATAATTAATCATAGATATTCAGACATATGCATCTTAAAGTCTTCAAGAATAAATCCATGGGAAAATTCATCTCTCCAGAACTGAAACTAAAAATAACGACGCCGATATAAATAAAAAAAAGTACTTCCCTATCACCAATCACCAAAAAAAATCCATCATTCAACTCCACACCTTCCACACTTTCGAATCGTGTGCTCTTAAACAACGAATTCACCAAATAAACGACAAAAAACGATCGAATCGTAACGGACCGATCTAATCCTGGTGAATTCGAGACTTTCCAATATGGCTGAATATCGACCACGCATCGACTTCCAAAATGGCCTTCTCCATTTCGGGGAAGAAGCCTATTGCGCTTAAATCGATCAATGCGTTCGAGTTACAACTTACAGTAAAAATTTCAACCCTCTCTCATCTTCAAAAATTAATCAATAATTATATTGATTTAAATCGATAGAATAAAAAATATGTAATTATTTACCATTTTTCATAACAATTGTTGTTCTGGTACATATTTTTTTCTGTTGAACAAAGATTTCAGCACATATAAAAACTTCTTCGCGCCTTTGTCTCTGTCAATTTTAGAATAATAAAAAAAAGTTTCGATTTTTTTTTAATATTCTCGAGGAGGTGGCAATTATCTTATTCCCTTGTATTTAACGAATCATTGGTTATCTATAAATAGTTACAGAGCAAATGACACGCCACGTCGAGTTGAACGTTGATTGAAATGTAACGTACAATGCGACAAGAGTAAATTGCGCTCGCTGTGGGCGACGTTCATCGAATAACAAGCAGTTGGTCGTACTATTGTAACCTGATTTCTAACTACGGACTGTCGTAAATGCCAAACAATGGTTGTTCCCTCGCAACTCTCGAAATTTAATGAAGCAACCCCCGTCGTTTGGTACGCACGCTCAAGTCGCATTCCGCTGACGTGAAGTATCAAATTCGCGTTTGGATCAAAAGGGAACAGAAAAGAACAAGCCCTTGGCGCGATAACGCATTATTGTTGCCTTCCCCGCCAGAAGCGGATACAGGTTTCAGTTTTGAGGGGTGAGGGGGTTTCGGGTCATCTAATATATAAAAGTCAAGTCATGGCCAGGGTACACTGAGAGAAACGTTTATTTACAGGAAATATGCTGTCGTATTTCATATTTGTCAGGAAAATTTAATAATATCTAAGAAATTTTCTGTCCAAGAACTATTCTAGTAGGTCGTTCAAATAACACCAAATTTCGATTGCAATAATTCATTGATTCCTTTAAATATTGAACACTGTACAGTAAAATACTGATTATTTCTATGAAATTGATAAAATGATGACTTATAATTCGCACATTTAGTTAACTTGAATTTCTGCATTTCGTATGAAACAAAGATATTGATGAAAGAACATAATTTCTTATTATAAATCATTATTGTGCACCGCATCGTTCTATTAAAAAAAAAAAAAAAAAACATAAAAAGAAAAGAATTTATTAAAAAATATTGACATTAAAAAAAAAAATAAAAAAAAAAAGAAAAAAAAAAAAAAAAAAAAAAAAAAAAAAAAAAAAAAATCAACAGCATCTCGAGTTCCCAAGCGGTCACCCATTTAAGGGGATCCGGAGCGCTGGGCTCGTGCTTCTCTCTCGCTCTGGCATGGTTCCCATTCTACCCATCTCTCTCGCACTCGCTAGAAAGCCGGTGGCGCTCGGATCCCCTTAAGTACGATCGAGACTCACCACTGTCGCTTGACTTCCGCGATCGGACGAGAGCGGGTAGTTCCAAAAGGAAAAGGATATGGTCGTTGATGGTATCAATTTTACAGATGTAATTCAAAATTTCGTGAACTTTAAAATTATACACTTTGAACATAAAGTGTAATTGATTTTATATAGTTCGACCCTCAGAGCCAGAACAAGCTTAGCTCATCTACTTTAGACTTCTTAAAAATAAGTTCAATTTCCTTCATTATTTATGATTCTTTTTCCAACATTTCAGTTAATTTATTTCTGATAAATATTCTAAAATAATTTTAAAAAATTATGTCTTATAAATCAGTCAAAAAAACAAAAAAAAATGATATCATAAAATGACCTTTTTTTGTTTTTAATTTTTATTAAAACAAAATTGATAACTTTAATAGTTTCTTAGGTAAATGTTTTTTATAAAAATAAAGAAAAATTCAACATGTACGTCATTTGACTCTTTGTGAATTGTTAATTTTTCCAATTTTTTGAAAATATGATAAAATGTCACAGTATTGTTTTTCATTTATTTCAAAAGGCATGGTGTCGATTGTACAAGGTATTATTAATCAAATCGACCGAATTTGGTCTTCAACAAATTATTTTACATTGAACTACTGTTGATTACTGTTTATAATAGCATAGCGCAATTTTTTTGACAAATTACAACATGAAAAATTCTGTTTTTTAATCAAAATCAACAAAAAAACGTGTACAATTCGACACTATCCCTTTCAAAATATTCTTCAAGGCAGGTTAATAATCTTTCTTTTATTGCTATATTCTAAATTTTTGAGAATAACAATTTTCTGTATTTTTTTGAATTCATTCAAAAATATTAAATAAATATAAATAGGTAATATATTGTACTGGCATCGCATTATTGTTAATTCAAATCGTAATAATCTATTGTAATAAAGTTTTTTTTATTTAAATGATAAGTTTGCTAAGACTAAAAAATGTCAATAATTTGCAATTAAAAGTTGAAGTTAATAATAATTTTTTTTTGAAACTCCATATTCTATTAAATTGTATAAAAAATTCATAAATAACACTGGGTGTTTAGAAAATTTGTTTCAATATAATTTGATTACAAAAATGAACAAATAAATTACATAAACATGGTTATTTAAATTGTTTTAGAATGCAAATTATCATGAAAACTGAATGGGTGTTGGCGTGAAGCTCCTTCACGAAAAAAAAAAGATTTGTTGTATCAGCAAAAAGATGCGCTGTTTAAATACAACTTGAAATAACAAATTTTTTTTGTAGCAGTAGCTAATTTTTTTGTTCCTAAAAAATCTTGTTTGCTACTATAGAGCACAATTACTATGCAATGGAATTTTATTTATAATGATCGTGCTCTGGTACCAAAAAAGATTTGTTGAGGCAACAAAAAAATAAGCTAGTGCTACAAAAAAAATTCGTTCTGTCAAGTTGTGTTGAAACACCTTATCTTGTTGCTGATACAGCAAATACTTTTTGTCCGTGATCTTGCATAATTAATCATATAATTAATAATGTATAATATGCTGAAACACGGACTAACTAACCTTTTTTTTGACAATCAAAGCTTTCGCTATGAAAATTCCATACTAAATGACATAATGAAAACTTCAGTTGTCATATTCAACTCTAGTTCATCCATATTTTCCTAAACATAATCTAAATAAGCTTACACATAATAACGCAGATATCTCACCGGCATTTTATGTCGTACCTACAATTCTATATCAAACTACCTTCAGTCATTTGGACTAGCTTCTTTTTCCAAGCTCGACCAAAAAAAAATTCCATCTCGATTTCTTGTTTTCTTCATGATTCAAAATGACAACAGACTTACTTTCGATCCTCCAGCGGATTGCTGTTTTCACATCACGTCAGCTCCGATACTCGGCGATGAAAACGTGATTCGGCAGAAAATCCGGAAAACGTCCGTGCAGTGATAAGTCTAGCTGGTGTCAGCAACCGCGAGCCGTTTCATTTTCTTTCCCTTTTTCTCTATTTTCTCGTGTATACTCGGAAAAGTCTTCACGCGTCGAGGTCAGAGAAGGTGCAGCATATAGCACGACCCATGTGCCCACAGCGCCGACTAACCATATCCGCACACTTTATCTCGCCGCCTCGAGTGAAATACTTCTCCGCGTATTTTGCTTCAGACTACGGCCAAAGATTAAAATCCTCTTCAGGCTGAAATGTCGACCGCATGAAACGACTCGTTTTCTTCAAGTGGCCACTTCACCTCCACATCAAAACTCGCGCGCAGACGGCGAAGTGATGTTTCGCAGAAACTGTGTTGCTCGAATGTCTCTTTCTGAATTAGACATTTCACATTGCACTTTTTCGACCGATTCCGAACTGACATTCACCGTTTTTCATTCAAGTTTCGACAATCGAAAACGTTTCTCGTTTTGAGTTTATATGTAAACCCCTATTAAGAATTTAGAGAAAAAGAATTGTTCCAAAGCGATTTTATTCGACACTTTTTTTTCTTGAATACGATATTTATACACAGAGTTTCATCTTTGAATTTCAGTTTGTTTCAATGAAATTTCGCGGAACAATGAGCTCCTTTGACTTTGTAAGGCGGGTTGCCAGTAGCGAAGGCGCGCCCAAAGTGCAAGTTTTGTTATGAGCTGTGAGCTTTTATTACCGGCGGGTTGCGCGCGCGCATAAGTAAATAACAGTGTTAGAGGCGTAGGTAGGTAAAATTTTTGGAAGGGGTTTAGGAATCGTGTACTGTTCGGTTACTCATTTTTCATGTTTTTGGCATTAAAGTCGTGATTTTTGCTTCTGTGCGTAACGCTAAATCACGATTAAAGAGCTTTCAACATGAAAAATTATGTTGGCGTTCATAATACGATGTTTTTTAGACGAGGCGAAGTTGAGCTGTAAAATCACCTGAGCCAAAATCGATTTTTTGTCGAGATTGTGGAAATTGTACGCACTGAGATAAAAATATAGTAATTATTACCACAATGTATTGTACTGCGTAATCATTTTTTTTTCGTCATAGTACGTAGTAAACTTTGTCAACTTATGATTTAAGTAAATTTTATGAAAATTCTTAAAACTGTTTACAGTTTGCATTTGTCATGGTAAAAATTTTACTAATAAATTAAAATCGATCTATCAAATATGTCAAATTGTATAATTTCTTTGTATCGATCTTTAGAAATAAAATTGAATTTTAAATAAAATGAATTTCGCAGATCAATATTTTTACATGATATTCAAGTCAATAATTACTATCATCAAATTTCTATGTGAGAAAAATTCAAGAATAATTATTGAGTTGGATATCAAGTAAAAATATAAATTCAAAGAGTTTCTCTAATCTACTGAAAAAGAAAGAATTATTTCATAAATGAAATACATTGTAAATTAAAAAAAAAAGCAAAACTTACAGCATTCTTGAAAACGTATTATTACAAGAAAGAAATTTAAAAATTCTAACATCTATAATATATTATATCAAACAATTATTCCAAAAATGTGTGCAGAATTGGAAAATATTATACTATTTTTTGAAAAATTAAACAACAAATCAACGCAAAAATTGAAGTTTGAGCGAAAATTTGAGGATAAAAATAGTAACCATAACTTTCAAATGAAAAAAATTTACTTTACTGTTATCGATTATGTAAGGATCACATATTTATATTTTTAGATCTCAAGAATTTTTTACGATTTTTTTCTTGGAACTTACTAAAAAATTAAACATTAAAAAAGCTAAGAAAAAAAAACTACTCGAATTGTTGTTAAGGATTCAATATATGAAATATATAAATCTACATATTAAGAAAATTTGTAAATTCGTTTTTTTTTTAGGGAAATTTTCAAAATCATACATACTTTGCATCAGAAAACTGAATTAACTATATTTCTAGAAATTTTTGTTCGAAAATAGAGAAATTGTTTTTTGTATCATTTTTCAAGGTTTTAAATATATTTTTTGTCGACTACAATTATTTTATCAAATTTACTACAAAGTAAAAGAGTTAAAAAAAAAAGAGAAATAATCGAGTAAAAAACACAAAAATTCGTAATCTTGATATTTTGGATGAAGATTAAAATTGTAAATCTTCAAAATTAACAGAATGGGAAAAATTCTGACATCACTAAAATAACTGCTAACCTATTAAAAACTCATAATCGAAGCACGAAATACTTCACAAATAATTTAGAATTCGACTCTTTTACCGGAAACTCTCAAACCTTTTTAAAAAATCAGAGCCAAGAAAATATACTCTGACGGTTGAGAAAAAGGTAAATAGTTCATAATTATTGATTCACCCGTCAAACCTTAGTTACCTGAAAAAAAAGAAGCATTCAAGAAACGAAAAACTCCAATCGGACAGAAAAAAATGTCAATCAGTTAAAAATAAAAAAATTCTGCAAGAGGAAGCAAAATCTTACTCGTTAGAGAGTGAAAATCTAAATAAAAAAACCTAATAAGATTTTTCTCTTATTTCGCTAGCGAAATAAAGTAGATTTTTATTCATCTTTGCAAATTTCACTTTATAAGATTCCCACTCCAATTCAAATGAAAATTTATCCATTTCTCAAACTATTATATTTCATCCAGTAAATATATTCAATAATATAGTATTATAGAATTAATTTATTATTATTCATCTATTGGAAGAGTAAGAAATGAGTATAGCTTAGTTTGCGACAGAGAAAAACCAAACTAAGAGTGAGATTGCACGTAAAACTAAACATCAGTTTTTTTTCTAAAACTTCTTAAAAATGTGCTAATAATCCCCCCCCCCCCATCCAATGAAAACCTTAATCCACCAGTGCCTACGTCTTTGGACTTGGTGCAAGAAAACACGTGAGTTTATGTGTACAGGATCATGTTGGACCACAGCGTGTTCACCTACATGCCCGATAACGCGCATACCCCGACAAACGCGGCGGCGATAAAACATCTTCCTCTTTACGCTTCTGCAATGTTTTCTTTACCAGCTTGTTTTCCTACTTCTTGTTTTCCATTCAACTCCTCGCATTTTTTATTCCCTTATGCGGCCTTTTCCCCTCTACTTCGCCGCCCCGTCATTAACCCACACTTTTGACAAAAGGCATTTCAACCCTCCTTTGTGAATGCGTTATTCGAACTTCATTATTTGCAGATTCTTTTGAATTCCAAATGATAATTAATGCTCGAGGAGAAGATAACGTGCGTTGGGATTATGATTTTGAAAGAAAGTGTAATATGTGACCCGATCTGTAAAAACCTACCTAAGGACCAAAATCTCGATGTTGAGATTTTCACATATTATAATACTGCCGTCCAAAACATAAACGTCGTTAACTACATTCAACAAGATTTCGAGAAAATCAAGAAAAACTATTCTCTTTTATTATCTAGTTAAGAAATCATA
>JAPYZL010004688.1:0-16087 GCA_030522825.1 Platygaster orseoliae | reverse complement strand
CCTGAGACACGTGTGTCTTAAAATTAAGTGTATATTACATTTTTGCTTCTATTTTCTGATATCAAAATTTTTATCTGAAATTTGTCGCACAGTGTTATTTCGGAAAAAATTGAAAAATATGTGGTGGTATTCAAAACTTTGATTTCAAAAAAGGGCTTATAAACGAATATCAATTTTTTGTTTTTAAAATCTATTCAAAAATTGACGCGTTGTGATAAAAAAAATATAATGTTTTTTTAGTTAGCGAAAAAAAAAACCAAAACAAATTTTTTTTTAAATCTCAAGAATCAAAAAAAAATTCCGTTTTCTGTTTTTAGCGACCCAGAATTTACTTACACGTCTTTTTATTGTTGAGGTTTTTACAGTAGACTAAAATTAAAAAACTATCAAATTGTTGATGTTTCTAAAAAACTTTTGTCTTGAAAATCGAAACATTATAATTACAAACTTCTATTATTATAAGTTTATTATGATTTTCTTATTAGCATTACATTTCACAAATACTGAATTACTAATTAAAATTTTCTCAGTATAATTTTAATCTTGTTCAGTTAACGACTGATTTATTATTTTCTTGCAACAAAGATTTGTGTCATTGCTTCACGAACGATAAAAAAAGTTTGTTTCATTGTAGATTGCCGCACGATATTCATTTTTCCCATACTCAGCATGGTGCAGATGAAGAAACATCAGCGACAATGTTAGCAGATCCAAAATGTAATAATCTCGGTAATTTTAATTAATCAACAGTGAAATTGATAAAATAATGACCTAAGGAATAATTTTACATAAAGTAGAAATTTTATCGTGTACATGATACGTTTTGACGATCTAGTCATGATTGTTTCCTACGAAACGTTTGCACAGTTAATGACTGGGACGATCCACGCATTGTTTACAATCCGAACTCATTAGACGATCCGGAACTAATTGCTGGAAAACATCGAACTTTGCTCACTTTCACGTCGTACATGGTAAGTAGCCTTTAAAAACCATTTCCCAATATACCCAATACACGATTCTCTTGAAAAATGTGAATATTATAAAATTTTGGAAAGTTTGAGGATATCTTAGATTTTATTCACGAGGAAAAAATTGATAATAAGAATCAATCTTTAATCAGTGGATTTTTATAAAAGAGTTGATCTTCAATTCAGAAAAAATTTAATTTCAAAAAATTTTTAATTTTTTCAAAAAGAAAAGAATTTAAATTTAAGAAAAGAAGAAAAGAATTCAATCTTTCATCAGTGAATTTTAGAAAAGAAAAAAACTTTAATCAGTGAATTTCTCTAGGTAGATCTCCAGAGCGATCGAAAAAATGGCATGATATGCTCAAAAACATGAAAAATCTGCAAAATATGCAGTAATAAATGCACAAAATACTGAAGAGCATTTTTATCTTTATTCCTATTGCAAATGTTAATGATGTGTTTTTAGAATCAAATGCTCTAATATTGAAAACTTCAACGATTTTGATAATTTTAAACAATTTTTCAGTAAACAGTGTCTTTTATTAAATTTGTAGTATTTTATAGTATTAAAAAATTAAATTTCTGGAGTTTGTACAGTATTTTACAAAAATTTTTAGAATTTGATTCTGTACTATTGAAAATTTCAGTGATTTTGATAGTTTTAATCAATTTTTTGGAAAACAGTATCTTTTACATCGATTTTCCGTATTTATTTTTTTAGTATTCAAAAAATGTTAAAAATTTTGTTGTGTGTTTATAGTATTCTATATGAATTCACATAGTTTTATGTTCTGTAGGATTTGAAGAGTAATAAATTTTAGAAAATTATCTCTACGTACTTTTTGATTATTTTCGTAGTTTTATTTTTTCCTTATTAATATCTTAGTTGGAACAATTTTTCAAATTTTAATTTTTTGCGTTATCCTTGGTAATCGTTTTTATAATCGAAAAAAAAAATTCTTCCACAACTAGGATAATTGTTATTTTTGCGCTAGTAAAATTGAGAATTCTGAATGTCGTTACTAAACAATATACAGAATATTTATTATAAGCTTAAAACTGCAAAGTATGTAAAATAAGCATGCAATACGTTGATGCATATTCTTAGTCACTTTGTTAATAAAAAATGATTCTTAAATAATTCTATCAGAATAATAAAAACTTCTATTGTTTCAAAATCTGCAAAATATGCAATAAAAAATGCAGAAAATACTAAAGAGTAGCTTGATCTTTATTCCTATTGCAAATAATGACGAGTTTCTAGAATTAGATGCTCTAATATTGAAAATTTCAACGATTTTCATCGTTTCTCTATTAACTTGAAACCTTATAAAATCCTTATAAAAATCTGAATTCCTTATAAAATTTTCCATTTTTTATAAGGCACCCTTATAAAATCCTTATAAAAACAAATATTCCTTATTAGGCGATCTTATAAAATCATTATAAGGAAAAAATGTTATAAGATTTCGTAATCCTTATAAATTTTAAAATTCCTTATAAAATTTTCAATAACTTATAAGGATTTTATAAGGACACTTTATAAAGTCTTTATAAGGGTTTTATAAGGATTTTATAAGGTTCCAAGTTAGTAGGGTTTAATCTATTTTTTAGGAAATGGTATCTTTTCTTCAATTTGTACAGTATTCTACAAAGATTTTTTGAATTTGATTCTGTAGCGTTTTTTTTTCAGCCATTTCGATAATTTTAATCAATTTTCTGGGAAACAGAATCTTTTATATCGATTTTCAGTATTAATTTTTTTAGTATTGAAAAAATGTTAAAAATTTTGTTGTGTGTTTATGGTATTATATTTGAATTCACATAATTTTATGTTTTGTAGGATTTGAAAAGTAATACATTTTTGAGAATATTATTTCTACGTATTTTTTGATTATTAAAAGATCTTCAGCATTTCCGTAGATTTCATATTTTCTTCATTAACCTTTTAGTTGAAACAATTTTTCAAATTTTTATTTTCTGCGTTATCCTAGGTAATCATTTATAGAATAGAAAAAAATTCTTCTACAACTAGGATTATTGTTATTTTTGAGCTAGTAAAATAAAGGATTCTGAATGTCGTTATTAAACAATATACAGAATATTTATTATAAGCCTAAAACTGCATAAATATGTAAAATAAGCATGCAATATGTTGATGCATATTTTCAGTCACTCTGGTAATAAAAAAACATTCTTGCATAATTCTATCATAATAATAAATACTTGCATTGTTTCAAAATCTGCAAAATCTGCAATAAAAAACGCACAAAATACTAAAGAATATCTTCATATTTATTCCTATTGTAAATGATAAGGACGAGTTTCTAGAATCAGATGCTCTAATATTGAAAATTTTAACGATTTTGATAATTTTAATCGATTTTCAGGAAATAGTATCTTTTCTTTAATTTGTACAGTATTCTACAAAGAATTTTAGAATTTGACTCTGCAGTATTGAAAATTTCCGCGATTTTGATCGTTTTAATCAATTTTTCGGATAAAATTTTTTTTATCTCGATTTTCAGTATTAATTATTTTTGTATTCAAAAAATGTTGAAATATTTTGTTGTGTATTATTTATGGTATTCTATATGAATTCACAGAATTATGTTTTGTAGGATTTAAAGAGCAATAAATTTTCGAGAATTATTTCTACTTACTCTTTGATTATTAAAAAACCTTCAGCATTTTCGTACATTTCATTTTTTCTTAATTAATCTCTTAGTTAAAACAATTTTTAAAACTTTTAATTTCTGCGTTATTCTATGCAATCATTCAAATGATCGAAAAAAATTCTTCTACAACCAGGATTATTGTTATTTTTGTGCTAGTAAAATTAAGGATTCTTAATCACAAATACAAACGATCTCCAGGAGCCAGTTGAAATAATTAAACATTATATAATCGTTTCTCAAGCTTTCGGCTCTTTTTTTGAGCCCTCATCAGGAAATATTGTTGAAATCGATGAGTATAACTTAATTCAAATTCACAAATCTTTATCTTTAGGTTCCATTATTTGGTACGTTATATTTTCATTCCTCTTGATATATTAATCATCACGTCGTATGTATATGATTCACCAACATTGGAACCTGTTCTAACGAGGTCAAAACCTCAACTGTCGTTTTCTTAATGTTGTTACTAAACAATATGCAGAATATGTATTATAAGCTAAAATTGCATAAATATGTAAAATAAGCATGCAATATGTATATAGAAAATTATTTTTCAATAATTTTATCAGAATAATAACAACTTCCATTGTTTCACAATCTGCAATAAAAAAATGCACAAGATACTAAAGAGTATCTTCATCTTCATTCCTATCACAACTAGCAATTATGTGCTTTTCAATCAAAATACTAAGTCATCACAAAAAAATATGTAGAATATGCATGATAACCTGAAATTGAGTAAATATATAAAAACAAACATACAATTCCCAAATTTATATTTTCGGTCACTCTTTAAATCACCTTACGAAGTATTCAAAAGTCGAAAGTTGTAAAATATTTGAAAGTCATCACGGTTAGTGAATGATTGGATAAAATTTTTTTAGGCATCGGTGATCGATTACGTAAGGCCATCGGACCTGAAGAAAGAATTGAACGACAAATTCAAGGAAAAATTCCCGTACGTGCAACTCACTCTCAGCAAATTACGAAGGTATGTATTTTCATGTTGAATAAACTTTCGAGACACGAAAAAAACATGTTTTGCCCATTTTTCGCAGTTTGAAACGAGAAATGCGAAAAATCGCGAGAACAGACCAAGGCGTGGATCTCGTGACTGTGGCAATGGCGTATGTCTACTTTGAGAAATTGATCCTTCGAAATGTTATCACAAAACAAACCCGAAAACTATGCGCTGGAGCTTGTTTATTACTGGCAGCGAAATTGAACGACGTTAAAGGCGATTTTTTGAAGGCTTTTATTGAGGTGATATTACGTTTTATGTCATTATGAATGTCAATCGAAAGTTAAAAGAAGAAATCGATTTAGACGTGTATAAAAAATTGAGGAATCATTTTTTTATAGTACTGGAAATACTGGTAAAAAAATTATTATATTGATTAAATAAAATCGAATAAAATAAAATAAAAGAAATAAAATAAAAAATATATAAAAATGAATAAAATAATAAAATAAAATAAATAAAAAACAAACAAACAAAATACAATATATTAAAACTGATAAAATATTAATAAATAAGGTCAAGTTAAAAAAATGGTGAAATAGATTAATTTGCATTGACAAACCACAACACTTCCAGTAAATGATAAAATTTTAAAAATGGAATTTTTTCTAATATTAATTCTGTTGAATTTATAACTCTAAATTTTTGAATCGAATTGACTAAAATTAGAACTGAAAAGAAAGGCCAAAAATGATTCTTATAATGGATTCAATCAACGGAAAATGGAATACCGAAATGAGAAAAAATTGAGATTTTATTGTTAAAAATAATATAATGATAACAGTTAACGATCAATAAAAATTTTGAATATCTCAACAAAAATTTTCCTTCTGTATTTTTCGTTTTTCTTAATGATGTAGAATGATTTTTTGGAATTAAATGTTTGAAGCACATATTTTTTATTGAAAAATGTTTTTCGTTCAATTTTTAAATCGTTCGAGGAAAAATTTGCTATTTTTGAATGATTCAAATATTTTGTAGTATAGTGAAAATCCGAAACTTTTATGTAAAAAAAAATTCAATTTTTTTTTAACTGTAACTACTTGAAAATACAGTGAATTTTATTTATTAATGCAAATGTATCATTTATTCAAGTAACGAAAATTGATAGTTTTAAGAAATTCATTATCAAAAATATCAGGATTATAAATCTTCGTTGATCCAAAATCTTTTTTTTTTATTAGTTAAATGTAGATATATATAAAATTTAGAATGTATAATATTATATAATATAATATATAATAACGTATGATATGTAATATAATATATATTCATGGCAAATTTATGAGACTAAAACACTGAATGATAAGAAGAAATTTCTTCATTTTTACTTTTTTTATGTTATTTTTTTCACCATTTTTTAAATTTTAACCATAAAATATAATAAAAATGAAAATTAGGAAGTAAAATAACAATAAATGAAAAATTATTTAAAATTTTAAATAATGTAATTAGAATAAAATACAATATGAAAAGTATTTTAATTAATTTTAATTTTTCAACAATTTTTACTCATCAACACTAACTTATAACAATGCAGTCAATTCAATTTTTTGATGCAAATATTTACAATTTTCAAAATTTATTATCCAAAATCAGACATTTTTCTGATATTAAAATTTTTATTTTCAACAAATTGAATCCTTAAACATAATACTTAAATTTTTTTTTGCGTTTTTACGACTTTTGTGGAAAAAATAGACTTAAAAAATCGCCAAAAAAATTAACAAGATCTAAAATTGAAAAGAATCCATTTCATTATGTATTTTTTCATTCGTTTCATTTTTTAATTGTTCAGTCAAAAAATTAACATTTTTTAGATATCCAAGCATAACACATTTTTCTAATATCAAAGTTTTTATTTTCAACAAATTCAATCCTTATAAGGATTATAAACATTACTTTAAAATTAAAAAAATTTTTTTCTATTTTTACGACTATTGTAGGAAAAATAAATTTTAAAAATCGTCAAAAAAATTAACGAGATCTAAAATTCAAAAAAATTTTATTTTTCCATTTTTGGAATTTTATTTTTCCATTTTTCCATTTCCATTTTTATTGAATTTTTCCATTTTTATATGTATTTTTCCATTTGTTTCATTTTTTAATTGTTTAGTCAAAAATTTGAGATTTTTTAGTTATCCAAACATTTTGTAATCAAATTTTCAATCCAGAAATTGTAAAATATGAAATAATATTTATTACACTAAATTTCATTAGCTGTCCAAAAAAATAACCGACACCTAAAATTCAAAAAAACTCATTTTTTTTATTTTGTATTAGTTTCATTTTGTAATTTGAAATTTTAAATTCGAAATTGTTTAGCTATCTAAACATTTTGTAATCAATTTTTCAATCAAGAAATTGTAAAATTTGAAATCATATTTATTACACTAAATTTAATTAGCTGTGCAAAAAAATTAACGACATGTAAAATTAAAAATAATTCATTTTATTATTTTTGTATTTGTTTTATTTTGTGATTTGTAATTTGAAATTAAAAATTTTTAGCTATTCAAACATTTTGTCATCAATTTTTCAATCAAGAAATTGTAAAATATAAAATCATATTTAATACACTAAATTTCATTAGCTGTGCAAAAAATTAATGACATCTAAAATTCAAATTAACTCATTTTATTATTTTCATATTTAATTCATTTGGTGACTTGCAATTTGAAACTTTTTAGCTACCCAAACATTTTTTAATGTATTCTTCATTTCAAAAACTGTAAAATATGAAATTGTATTTATTCCACAAAATTTCGTTAAATGCTGTGAACAATCATAATCGATAAATGAAAAGATTTTCGATCCTGCATCCGATAGTTTCTCACAAAATTTCTACTATCGACAAAAAAATAATCTATCTCTCGTTCCATTGCCTTTTTTTTCCATAGAAATGACAACAAACTGAAAAAAATAATTAAATTCCGCAGAAAATAGAAACAGTCTTTCGCTTGAGCAGAAAGGAACTCGTCATGTCCGAATTCGCAGTTCTCGTGGCATTGGAATTCGGCTTGCACCTACCGACCTCAGAAATACTCCCCCATTATCAACGTCTTCTCTACGAGTCTTGATTTTTGTACATGTCAAAAAGTAGTTGCAACAGCATTTCGATGCTAGACCTTATTTTTCTCACCTAACAGCTCCTAAACCTAAACCTTTATTATTGTATATACGAGTGTTGTGATAATCGAGATTAAGAGATAATGTTTTTGTACATTATTATCTTGGACTGATATGGCGATATAAATGATGTTCCAAATGTGATGCGTACTTTTTCTTACCCTCATATAGATAAATATAAAATCTCTTGAACCAAACATTAAACGTCAGATATTTTGTGGCGAGTATATCAACATATGTGAGGTAAAATACTTTTTATTTTCATATTCCAATCCACCTTTATCTAAGAATAAAAAAAAATACTAGCTTATTTTCAGGGTGTCCAGTTATTTCCAGAAACTTATTTCCCGATGATTTTCCGGGTGATTTTCTCACATTATTTGCATTAAATATTCTATAGATAAAAAAAACCATAACTGTAACAAAACACACTGTAACGTAATTATTTATGAATACTTTTTTATTAAACATTCTCGGAAAAATTCAAGTAGAATTCCAGAATTTCCCGGAAGCTGGGCACCCTGATTTTATCACCAGATAATACAACTACCTTTTTAAAGATGATTCATAAAAACATGACGTCCTCAGAAAAGGCTCCAGCTAATCTAATACATTCGCGTTCTAAAGAAGCGTAAAGTCTTTGTGGTTGAGGAGTTGAAGTTGACGACAGGCGCGACGCTACAGTTGACAAAACGAATTCCTTGCGCGTTGGCTCTGGGAAAATCGTGATTTCCGGCGAATACCTATCTTCATCGTCCATCATATATGCGGCCTGAAAGAAAAAAGACGACATTGAAAAATATTAAATTGAAGTAAATCAAGCGAAACACGATCTCCTTACTCTTTGTGCGTTTCCGAACATTTTCGAAATTCGTGATCCAATGCTACTTTTCGAACCATTAGGAATTTCAACTTGCTCGCCATCGATTAGACGGAGGATAAATTCGGTGGAATTTTCTACCTGATCGTTTTCACAAAGTTTCCATTTCAACGACTTGATTTTGGCGACGAGGACTTCGCTGTTTTCGAGGTCTCGAGCTATTTCCTTTATAAAATGAGAGGCAGTGAAAACAAAGAATGAATAGTATATTACATTCGTAGTAAATGTGATTGAAAAAAAAAACGACAAATCTTTGAAGAAAACTCAGTTTGTATGAATCGATTTTAGAAAAACTTTATAAAAAAAGTCGATTTTTATAAAAACAGTTTTAATACAAAATTATATTTTTATAAAACATAGGTTTTTAAAGTTTCGTGCTTTATATACATTATATACAAATTTTATAAAACTTGGTATTTTTTATACCGTTGCCGACCATTTTCCCGAATCCCTTTTCCCGAACAGCCTTTTTCCCGAACGGTCTTTTTCCCGAATCCGTTTTCCCGAACGGGAAATTGTCCTATCAGCCTTATGTCTAGAAATACCATGGTTACGCATTTACGATTTTTAAAATTTCAAAATTGTAATATAAATTTTTAATTATTAAATAAAATTTTAAAATGATATTTTCAAATTCATTTAAAATAAAATTGTGAATTAAAATTTTTTTAGTTTGAAATAAAATAAAATTTACAATTTTTAAATTTAAAATTTTGACCGTGAATTTTTATTGAAGACTCTTCTTATAAAATTTATAAAAATATACAGTTGAAATAAAAGTGAAATTCCAACCGAAATTCGGAAATTAATACTTTCTGGAAAATTTTCGTTCGGGGAAAAATACTTTCGGGAAAATGGCCATTCGGGAAATAATACGTTCAGAATAATGACGTTTCGGGAAAATGGTCATTCGAGAAAATGACCGGGAATCATAAATACAGTTTTATAAAACTGGCATTTTTTTATAAAGTTTTAATAAAATCAGTTTAAAAAAAAACCAGAATTTTTTAATAAACTTTTTATGAAGATTTTTATAAAAATCACAGTTACTAAGGATTCAGGGGCGTAGGCAAAAAATTTTCAGGAAAGATTTTTCTAGTTTTTCGGAAAATGTAATTTTTTATGTTCTGGTTACGGGAATACAACTTTTCGATTTATCTGATTTAGGGATTTTAAAGTTAATACAACACATCTTTCATGTTCGTATTGAATAGAATTCGATTTTCGTGAATTTTAAGTTACCGAGGTTCAGATTTTTTTTTATTACGTGTTTTTCATAATTATTTAGTAATTATACAATCTGAAGAATGTTTAATATTATTATGGATTTCTATTCAGCTTTATAGGATTCAATGCTCTATAAATGAAATTTGATAAATTATAATATTCTGAAAGATTTTTGAAAAACTATGACACGACAGATTTTGACTATTTCAAAAATTTCTGAATTGTATGATATTAATGAAATTTCGTGAAATTTCTGGTTTTTTTAAATAGATTTCTAGTATTTATGTGGATTTTGAATTCGATATTGTAGTATTGAAAATTTCAAAGATTTTGAGTATTTAAATATATTTTTCAAAAAACAGTATCTTTTACACAAATTTCTAGTACTTTTCGTTTGATTTTTTATTATTTTATAGTACTTACATAATTTGAATAAATTTCCAATATTTTTATACAGATTTTTATAACCGTGTACTGTACGAATCGAAGTTCCATAAACTTTTTAGAAATTATGCATCTTCATAGGAATTTATTGAGTTACATAAAATTTCCAGTATTTCTCGCATTTTTTTAATATTCGCGAAATTTATTAGGATTTTTAAGTATTTTTGTAGATTTCTTGTATTTTTTAAATTGATTTGAAGATTTCAAGAATGAGATACTCTAAAATTAAATTTCGGTATATTTTTAGTATTTTAGAAATTGTATTTATCATAGATGATAATTAGATTTTTGTGATTTTTTAAGTAATTGTGGTTGAGATTGTTTTATTAAATACTATTCGTATTTTTTAAATATTATTTTAGTGTTTCTACAACTTGAAAGATTTTGGATTTCTATACAGTTGTCTAGAATTCGATACTCAAGGAATATAAATTCTGAAATTAAAATATTTTTATAGATTTTTGAGAAAACTATAATTTTTTCGAAGATAATCAGTTTTTCATAAATTTCTAGTTTTCTATGAATCGCATTATATTTTCCTAAAAATTGATGATATAGTATAAAAATATCAAAGATTACTAATATATAAATTGAATTTCCTGTAAACTGCATCTGTTATACAAATCAACACAATTTTTTGTATTTTTTTTTCTTATTTTTTCAGTATTTATACAATTTGAAAAGTTTCCTGGTATTTTTAATTTAAAAGAAAATTATATAGATGTAGCTTTTGAGTTCTAATAGATTTTCAGTATATCTCGCTTTTTTTAGTATTTATGGTATATTTAAGGATTCTTTAAAATTTTTTAAGTATTCGAGTATTTTTTGATTGCTTAATAGATTTCTTGAATTCGATGCACTATAATTCGAACTTCAATTGGTTTTTTAGTAATGTCGTAGATTGTTAAAAAAATGTCTACTCAGATTTTTATGTTTTATAGATTTAAATTGATATTTAAAGTTAAAAAGTTTTCTAGATTTGTATCATTTTCGTAGATTTTAGTTTTTCTTCATAAATTCCTTGGCGAAAACAATTTTTCAAGTTTTTACTTTGTAAATTATTCCAGTTAAACATTTAGGATCTGAATTTTGTTAAAGAAAAAGTTCTTTCGAAGCCAGTATTATTGTTACTTTCGAGTTAGTAAAATTAGGAATTTTGTTTAACTTATGAAACCATTCGTTATGTCCTCTAGATATTTTTTTTAATTTTAATTTTTTTTTTATTTTTCAAAATAGTCACTTGTTTTATCCTAATTTTGGAGATTAAATTAAAATTTTATAATTTCCAAATTTTAATTTAATAAATAAAATCAAAAACAATACAAACTAATTTTAAAATTAAAATTAAAATTGCCTACACCCTTAACAACATCGAAAATTATCATTTCATTAATAGATGATCCATAAATTAGCTTTTACAAATACTTACTTCGTAAATTTCGAGTTTGGGGTTCATCGTTTTCGTCAGTTTCTGTAATTTGTTTACAACGTTACATATTGTTTTGTCGACAGCGGGCACGTCGTCGGTGGTTTGTTGGCGTAGGGTCAAAAGGGCAGCGTGTACGAGATTTGGGATCAACAATTGCGCCGCTTCGCCCACGCTTTTCGACGTTAAATAGTGCAAGACTTTCTCGGCTTCTCGCGTTTCGTCGAAAAGGCGTTTTTGTCGGTGCGCGGGAACTGGTTGGGACGATTTCCACGTGCTTTCCCAGTGGTTGTCTTTTATTAACATTCGATCCGACAAATGGCCTGATAAAAAAAGTAAAAAAAAAAAAAATCGGTGACGGAAAGAAAATATATTTTTTTGCAAAACAAGCACAAAAAAGGTGCTTCTTACACCTGAAAACGAACACAAAGGACGTGCATTTCCGACCGGCGATTCATTTCGATGTGGGCGTCGCGTTTTAATGCGTGTTTTTGATTTTTATTACCCAGGAGTAGTTTTGTTTCCGACAGACGGCGCGGCACGCCGTGTGGGAAATGCACCCCCTTCGTGTTGATTTTCAGGTGCGAGAAGCACCTTTTTGTGCGTATTTTGCAAAAAATATCGTTTGCAACTCGGACCTGAGACGTGGCTTTGTTCTCGGACCAATTTATCAGCCTCGGCTACACCTCGGCAGATAAATTGGCCCTCGCCCAAAAAGCCACGCTTTAGGTCCTAGTTACAAAATATACTATATTACAATAATTACCTTTAGGTTGTCCCCACTTGTCGAAACCTTCGTCCTCGATCCAATCACGAGGCGAATACCATCTGATGAAATCATCCAGTATCGAACCTGGATTCGCTGCCTGAAAATGAAAAAAAAAATAAATAAATAAAAAAAATTAGTGAATTTATTACTAATGTGATTACTAACATTTTAAGTAACCACATTAGTAGTTTCGAATTCTACTATTTAATTAGTAGAATTTTTTAAGTGACTAATGAATTAATAGATTCTCAATCGAGAGAGCATGAAACTACTTTGCCAGGATCAGAGCCATTTCCGGTTTCGTAGAGTCGCGAGAATCTTGTTGAATTTTAATTATTAAAAAAAAGCTCGACCTTGAAGGATTCCATGTCAGACAGTAGAGACGCGCTCATCAATCTCGCACGCATTTCCGAAGCGAATTTGTCAGTCCCGAGTTGAATCATGACTTGGGCGTCTTCTTCGATTTGATCCTCAGTTTTTGGACTTGGCTCTTGAGTAATAGGCAGATATAAAACGTCGCCCGTTTGCAAGAGCCTCAGAGTAGGATGCTTCGAAAGCCTTCCAACCGGCTTGTCCCACAACAAGTATTTCGACTTACTGTCATCTTCATTTGCATGAATTGACCCTGTCAACCCCGGCTCTTCGTCCTCGTTGCATTCGAAAAATTCTTCCTCGTCAACTTAAAAACCATTACGAGTTTCGAGGTCGTTTAGAGAATTACGCGAATTTTTCATTATTTTGTGCTCGCAGGGTATAGGGTTAAAACAGGTAACACTGTGCAACACTTTTGTGACAACGAAATTTTCTTGATGTTAATTAATAAAAGAAAGTAAATGGATTTTAACAATTTTTATGGACTTGTTTAAATAATGCCTTGAATAATATACAAGTAATGAAAAATTTGGACCATATAGAATTATAATTATTGCAAGACACATATTGTAAATTTTATGACGTAAGTTGAAAAATGATGTTTTAAATGTCTGATAACATTGTAATATATATTAATGTACTTGTTATGTAGGTCGATGATAAACATTAACTTACATTAACATTACATTAACTTACAATATATTTGACTGGGAAAGTCGAAAAGAATTGATCTTGAAAATCCTAATAAGTTTCGAGGTCATTAAGAAAATTACACGAAATTTTTCGTTATTTTGTGCTCGCAGGATTAAGGGTTAAAACAGGTAACACTGTGCAACACTTTTGTGACAACGACATTTTCTTGATGTTAATAAATAAAATAAAGTAAATGTATTGTAACACTTTTTGTGGACTTGTTTGAATAATGCCTTGAATAATATACTAGTAATTGAAAATTTCGACCATATAGAATTATAATAATTTAAAAACAAATATTGTAAATTTTATGATGTAAGTTAAAAAATGATGTTTTATATTTCTGATAACATTGTAACGTATATTAATGTGTTTGTTATGTAGGTCTTAAAAAAGACTCATAATGAATCGAAACGTGACAACGAAATTTTCTTGATATTAATAAATAAACAAAGTAAATAATAGTATATTCCTTAACTAGTGTGGGAAAGTTTTTTTAACGAATTTGAAGGTTGCAACGCGAGCCGTAGGCGAGCGTTGTAATCAGATTCGTTATAAAAACTTTTCTACACTAGTCAAGGACCATATTTTATTCGACAACGTGAAGAAATGCGAGTTTTATGAGATACAAGCGTGGGAGAAACGAGCCATTACTTCACGGCGTTGAATAAATAAATTTTTCTTGATATTATAATAAATAAAGAAAGTAAATAAATAAATTTAAATGCATTTTAACACTTATTATGGGCTTGTTTAAATCTTCCTTGAATAATATACTAGTAATGAAAAATTTGGACCATATAGAATTATAATAATTGAAAGACAAATATTGTAAATTTTATGACGTAAGTTGAAAAACGATGTTTTAAATTTCTGATAACATTGTAATAAATATTATTGTATTTGTTATACAGGTCGATAATAAACATTAACTTAGAATATATTTGACTAGGAAAATCGAAAAAAATTGATTTTCAAAGAAATTTTCGCTCAAAACAGATAGAACAATCCCTGAACGTACACTACCAGTCAAAAGTTTGGATTCACTACTTCTAAAAATTTATATTTTTCCATGATGCAAATTTTTTTTTTTCCAGAGATTCAATTTAAGTGTATTTTCTCATGAAACTTGTATTACTATAGTCAAAAATAATTTGGGAAAATTCGAATAAATATCCATATTAATTTCAAAATGGCAGATGTTTTGTGCGTTGGATTCCTTCTCTCTAAAAATTACATTTTTGAACGAGTATCACATTTAAAAAAATCATTGTTTCGGCCCTAAATCTTACAATTTTACGATAAATTTATTTGAATGGGATAATTAAGAGTTCAATTCTCGAGTTTTTCAAAATCATGATAAACGCAAGTTTTAATGTTTTATCCCATTTGTTTGGATATTCTATGATTTTTATCTATTAAGTAATTGTAATTTTCATTATTTGATTGAAATAAATTTTACCAAATTTTATGTTTGGATTTAGTACACTTTAACTGCGAAATTTCAAAATAAAGGAAAGGTTAGTATGAATATGACAATTCTCAAAAAATGTCATTTTTGAAAGAAGGAATCCAATGCACAAAACAACTGTAATTTATAAATAATTATAGATATTTATTTAAATTTTCCCATATTTCTCTTTGACTCTTAGCATTTCATGAATAAATTCATTTATATTAGATTCCTGGAAGTAAAAAACTTGCATCATTGAAGAATATGAATGTTTAAAAGTAAAAACTCAAACTTTTGACCGGTATTGTACTTGTGAAATATTTGAAAAACATTTTGGTTCATGTTTGAGGTAATAACAATAACGTTTTTTAACATATGTAATTCTTCAAGTAGGCTTTTTTCATCATTGTTTTAAAAACAAACATTTAAACTGTATCTTCCAGAATCAATAAATCAAGCACAATTATCATTATTATCATAAAATAATTATTAACTGGAGCAAAAAGTCATGCACCAAGCATTTCAAGAAAATTACGCTCCGTTGAGTAAGCTGATGATTCTATATGTATGCAATTTTTCCGATTTTTTTTATGCTCCAGAAGTCTGAAAATTATTGATTTGTTAATAAAAAAACTTATCTTTTGTTTATAAAGAAACATTTACAAATCAAATTATGCATATTTTAATACAGCGTGTATCTCTGAATGCGTGAGTCCAAAAAAAATTTCTATCTCACCTTTGTCGAGAAAATTGCAATAAACAAAAACCATGCTCAAAAATTCAATTGTTGCTAACTTTGTAAATAATTTATATTTTCGGAAAAAGTTTTTTTTTGTCTTTTCGTTTTTAGAAGAGGTTTTCCGTTGTAAGAAAATATCTATTAAATTCGCAAAAAGTCACTGTATCAATTTTCGCTCTGGATTTCTACAGGGTGCGCCACCAAAATCCGGACAAATTCAACAAAAAATTCATTACAAATATTTGTCATGAATAAATTTATTTAAAAAAAAAACCTTTTCACATG
>JAPYZL010004678.1:0-15698 GCA_030522825.1 Platygaster orseoliae | reverse complement strand
TAATAATTTTCCTGCATTGAAAAACTATTTTTCGACATCGCTAAATTTGTTGATCGTTACGTAAAAAAAGAATTAGTAGAATATTACTTTATGCTGTAATTTTTGATCAGAAATTAAAAAAAAAAAAATTACTACGTTATAATGTAGGATAATTTTAATTTTTATTAGTTCGTTCATGCCAATTAGTGAACGTACAATCGCCAAAAGCCCCCCCCCCACCAACATGTAGGCCCCGCTTAGCTAACACCTTTGCCATCAGAATTGACATTTATATATGGCAATCAAGGGGAACACAACAAACACTATTTGCCATTAGTAGAGAGTTGCTCTAATATAATGTCTTTAAAAAGCCTTCTGTAACAAGGCGCCCAAATACGACTTCCGAAGTATTACGATAGGCTAATTCGATGGTAGTATAAGTTGAGTGCAGTATATATACTACGCATGGGTTTTTTTTGGTTCATGCGAGAGAGAAGTGCTCAATTCGTACTATCAGCTATCAGGCGACTTATGGAATACCGAACTGCACGGTAAAAATTGAAATATGTTTTGATACATTTTACCGTGCAGCTCAGTTTAATATAATGATCGTCAGGTGAAAATAGCACTATTAGGTTTTTTTTAAGGTGCTGCACGGTAAAAACTACAAAAATTTCTGTAATTATTAGGTTTTTTCCTGTTAAGTTATGTTAGACATAACCGTAAAATTGACTGAATTTACACTATGTCCCAGCTTTCTAGTGAACTGCACGGTAATTTTGAACAGAAATTTCTTTCCGTGTAGATCATTACTGTTTTCATGGATTCTTCAAAAAGTTATCTGTAAATTGATCCAGTTTATAACACTAGTCATATTTTCAGTGCGTTTGTATTATTTAGTATTTAACAAATTTCCTAGGATTCTTTAGCATTTTAATAGATTTCTAATGTTTCTTGAAATATACATATTTACTGATGATAAATTATTTTATTTATTACTTATTCATTATAATTATTTTATTTATTCATTATATTATATTTAGTTTATTTATTATTATTTTTATATAACATTTTATTATTTATTGATGATGAAATTAAAAAATTTCATACTAGATTTATAAATGTTCATGATCTTGGGTTGAAAATTTTATCCATCATTATTGTTTTCATAGATACTAAAAAAATTATACGTAAATTAATTCAGTGTTTTTAAGTCTACTGGTATTTTCAATACTTTTAGTGTTATTCAGAACTAAACCAATTTTCCAGGATTCTCTAGCATTTTTATAGATTTCTTATGGTTATGTATTGAAAAAAACATATTTATTGATACTTACATAAATTTGAAGATTTTATACAGATTTCTAAATTTTCATGATCTAGGGTTCAGAGTTTCTAGATCATTACTGTTTTCATAGATTCTTGAAAAAGTCATACGTAAATTGATTCAGTTTTTGTAACACTAGTCGTATTATCAGTGCTTTTGTATTATTATGTATTTATAAAATTTTCTAAGATTCTTTAACATTTTAATAGGTTTCTCATGTTTCTTGAAATATACATATTTATTGATGATAAATTATTTTATCTTTTATTTATTAATTATAAGTATTATATTTATTAATTATATTTAACTCGTCATATTTATATTTAATTAATTTATTATTATTTTCATTTATCATTTTATTATTGATTGATGATGAAATTGAAAAATTTAATATTAAATTAATAAATTTCCATGATCATGGATTGAAAATTTCATTCATCATTACTGTTCTCATAGATGCTTGGAAAATTATACGTAAATTAATTCAGTGTTTTTAAGACTACTGGTATTTTCAATGCTTTTCGTATTATTCAGAATTAAACCAATTTTCTAGGATTCTCTAGCATTTTTATAGATTTTTTAATTTCATTGAAAAATACATATTTATTGATATTCACATTCATTTTAAGATTTTATCCAGATTTCTAAATTTTCATGATCTTGTGTTAAAAATTTTATAGATCATCACTATTTTCATAGATTCTTTAAAAAGCTATACATAAATTGATTCAGTTTTTTTTAACATTAGTCGTATTTTCAGTGCTTTTGTATTATTAAGTATTGAACAAATTTTCTAGGTTTCTTTAGCATTTTTATAGATTTCTAATGTTCCTCGAAATATTCATATTTATTCATATTGACATGAATTCCAAGATAATAATCAACGATTCACATTTTTTATACAGAAATTCATGTTCTCATCCCAACATATCCAATGTCAAATTGCTTTAGGCATAACTTTTTCCAAGTGAAATAGTATATTTCTTCACTAGTGTGGAAAAGCTTTTTTCAACGAGTTTGAGAGTTGCAAAAACGAGCCGAAGGCGAGCATTGTAATCAGATGAGTAAAATAATTGTTCCACACTAGTCAAATACTATATTTTATTCAACAATGTGTGGAAAAGTAGCCTTTTACACACGGCGTTACATAAAATCCATTTCCACATACTACGAGTTTAAAAGCGGAACAAAAGTGTGACGAGAAAATCTCGGTACGCGATTCTGATTTGGTAAAAGTCTGCAATGGATTTTGTTGAAGCCACGACAAGTATTCCTGGGCCTGTGCCTGCCGAGCTCTTGCGAAAGGTCTTCGCTGACGTCGATGCTAAGGGCTACTATCAAAAGGGTCGAGTACGAGGGCAATTCGACCCATCGGCTTCAAGGACCGAAAATTCACATCGTTAATATGAGGTCGGTGCCATCGAGCGATTACCTTCCCTGGCAAGATCCCAAGTTCTACATTCTCTGGTGAGTTGGCATGCATCGATCCTATCGCTATCCACATACACATATCTCATTTAAATTCGAAATTGATTTTTTTTCTTCCTCCCCTTCCTCCCCCTTCAAGACATCAAAACCGAGGAATTTTTTCGTGAAGTGGGATAAATATTGGAATTGGTTTTTCCAATGACATTATCCAATAGCAAATAGATATAGACAGACGTTTGACCCAAAGCTAAAAGACGAAAAGGTGGATTTGTCGCTGGGAAGTTGCGTAACGTCCTGCTGCACGTGTAACGTAACAATGCGCTGACCGATCATGTAAAGCCGCCGCTTGCACTTGCGTACGTGCATAACACTTTACGCGGTAGTACTTTCTTTCCACACAAGATCGCCGCCGCTGATAGTCATTATGCAATCTTGGACAGTGCGCGCCTCTCTCGTGTCTACACATATATGTACAATATTATGTACATGGCACTGCTATATAACAAATAATTGTGCCTCCAATTTCGTCTCGAGAGGAAAGTGCTCATGATTACAATTTTAAATGGCGAGCAATGCACCACTTTTTAATATCGCAGAATAAATTTAATTATTGGTTCTTGTAAAAAAAAAAGATTTTAAAAAATAATGCATATAATGTAACTTGAAATTACAACGCTATCGCACAAAATATTTCATTAGCTTCGATTTAATTGTGAACGTTATGAAAAGCTTTCTCATATGAAAATTCGATAAAGCGGAAACACGTAGAATTTTTAATTAGACGCGTGATTCATTTCTGCACGCATGAAACGCGTGTTAAAAAGGAAATACGTTGCAAAGAAACTAGTTGCTTCGAATTGCTTTTTACAATTGCCACGTTCGTATATTAATATTCTTGACGGCACTTTTATGTAAATCGCAGTATAATGTATCTCGGGAAAAAAATCAATATAGAACGCGGTTGCAGATTTTTCGCACAATTTCCTTCGGCTTTACGTAATAATGGTGCAAAGAACATTACATCAACGCAGATTAACAGAAGTTAATTTCAAGTGTAAAAAGTTACATTACGAAAAGTAAATGCTTGAAATCTTGTTATAAATTGTTAGCTGGATGTAATTGAAATTTTTCGGATTTAAAAACTGCGACAAAATTTTTGTAAATTGAGATATTATGATTTTTATTTATATGAAATTATTTCCCTGAATCAAAATGATTTTAAACTTTCCTATAAAGAATTATAGAAAGGTGAAAAACTAATTTAAAAAAAGTGATGAATGAAATAAAAAAATGACTGTAAAATGCTGAAATTTATTTATAAATAATATTTATATTCTTGCTTTATTTATGGTATTTTTGTTTGGTTAAATTGATTTTCAATTAGGATGTTAATTTTCCTGGATGGAAATAATTACGAGATTTCTTATTAACAATTATCAAAAGTTGAGAAAATAATGGAATGAATGAAAATATAATGAATGGAATTTAAAAATGACTGGAAAATGTTGAAAATATTTCGTTATTTTTACATTTTTATGGAAAAAATGTATACTCAACAAAAAATGAAAATATATTATGCGAGATTCATTGGATCATTTGAAATTCCGTTCTGAATAAAATGTATACCTTTGGCCAGGATTATTGGAAATTTTCTATTCATTAAATTAATTTTTTATTAAGTTGTTGATTTTTCTGGATCAAAATGATTTCAGACTTTTCTATTAAGAATAATTATAGAAGGTGACAAAAATTAAATTGAAGAAAAAATGACAGAAGAAATAAAAAAATGTCTATTAAATGCTCAAATTTCTTTATAAATAATTGGTATTTATACAGGGTGTTTCAATCATGGCGGATAAAAAAAAAACCATGAATTCCTCATAAAATTCTAAGACGATTTTTCCTTTGCCATTTTTTACAAAACTCAAAATCAAAAAAGTTATTCAAGTTTGAAATTTGAACAGTAAATACACTTTTTCGAAGAGTGGGGATAAAAACCGCAGACCAAACTTTACCCAAATTTTCTTCATATTTTTCTGAATTGAAAAGTCCTGTGCCACTTTTCACAAAACACAAAATCAAAAAAGATATTCGAGTTAGAAGTTTCGATCAATCAGATTTCTCAAATTTCAAACTCGAATATCTTTTTCCATTTTAAGTTTTGTGAAAAGTGGCAAAGGACTTTTCAATTCAGAAAAATATGAAGAAAATTTGAGTTCGTTCGTGATTTTATCCCCACTCCTCGAAAAAGTGCATTTATTGTTTAAATTTCAAACTTGAATAATAACTTTTTTGATTTTGAGTTTTGTAAGAAATGGCAAAGGAAAATTCGTCTTAGAATTTCATGAGGAATACATGGTTTTTTTTTATCCGCCATGATTGAAACACCATGTATTCTGACAATGATTATGGTATATTTTTTGTGTGTTGAATTAATTTTTAGTTAAGATGTTGATTTTTCTGAATAAAAATTATTTTAAACTTTCCTTTTAAAAATTATACAAAAGTGAGAAAATGATTAAATAAAAGAAAAAATGATGTATAAAATGAAAAAATGACTGGAAAATGATGAAGTGCTGTTATGAAAAATATTTATATTTTAGGCCTTGATTATGGAATATTTTCTCTTCGTTAAATTTGTTTTTAATTAAGATGTTCATTTTCTTGGATCTAAATAATTTCATAATTTTTTTATAAGAATTATAAAAAGGCGAGAAAATGGTGAAATAAACATGAAAATGATAAATGAAATAGAAAAATCACTGGAAAATGTTGAATTCGTTATAAATAATAATTTTTTTTGTCCTTGATTATTTTATATTTTCTTTTCGTTGAATTTATTTTTAATTAAGATGTTGATTTTCCTCGATCTAGATAATTTTAAACTTTTCTATTAAGAATAATACAAAGGCGAGAAAATGATGAAATGAACGAAAAAGTTGATGAATCAAATAAATAATAACTAGAAAATGCTGAAATTTTATTATAAATAATTTTTATATTTTTGGCTATGAATATAGTATAGTTTATATTTATTATATTAATTTTTTTATTAGGATGCTGATTTTCTTAAATCAAAATATTTTTAATCTTTTCTTTCAAGAATTATAAAAAGGTAAAAAAAACATGAAACAATCAAACAAATTATGAATGAAATGAAAAAATCACTGGAAAATGCTGAAAATATTCCGTTATTTGAACATTTTCATGGAAAACAGTTATACACAATATATGAATAAACAATGCAAGATCTATAGATACGCTTAAAATTTCGTTATAAATAATATTCATATTGTTTCCATAATTATTGGATATTTTTCATTTGTTATATATATTTTTTTAAACATTTCGATTTTCCTGAAATAAAATTTTTTCAAACTTCCTATTAAGAATCATGAAAAGACGAGAAAATGATGAAATAAAAAACAAAATGGCGGATAAAACGTAAAGATGACTGGAAAATAATAAAGTTATGTTTTAAAAAATATTCATATATTTCGCCTTGGTTCTAAAATACTTTATCTTCGTTAAGTTTTTTTTTTCATGAAGATATTGATTTTTTTGGATATAAAAAATTTCGAATTTTATTATTAAGAATTAAAAAAAGGCGAAAAAATGATAAAATGAAAGGAAAATTAATAAACCGAATAAAAATATCATTTGAAAATGCTGCAATTTTATTAAAAATAATATTTATATTTTTTGCTTTCAATATGGGATATTTTCTATTCATTATATTCATTTTTTATTTAAATGTTGATTTTTGTAGATCAAAACAATTTGAAACTTTTCTTTTCAGAATTATAAAAAAGCGAAAAAATTACGAATGAAATGAAAAAATCACTGGAAAACGCTTAAAATATTTCGTTATTTTTACATTTTCATGGAAAAAAGTTGTAGACAATATATAAATATACAATCAATCTAGATATAAAATCGTTTAAAATTTCGTTATAAACAATATAATATTTATATATTTTTTTAATATTTATTATCAATAAACATGTCGATTTTCCTAAATCAAAATATTTTCAAACTTCCTACTAAGAATTAGAAAAATATGCGAAAAATGCTGAAATTTCGTATATAAAACCACGCCTCTCAATTTTTACTGCACCAATGCAAAATCCAAAGGGTCGTTCGAATTAAAGTTTTTTTCCCTGCTCCAATAGAATTCATCACTGCTTGTTTCATTACTCGTTCATTCATCCCGAAAACGTGCAAGCTTGGAATTCGCGGTGGTGACAGGGAATTCAAGCCGTGCCTCGAATGACAGCGGTATAAGCAAATAAGAAGGAAAAGGGAAAAGAAAAAAAAGGGAAATGGCGTTTGTCCAAGCATGTTGCGGGAAAGAGCTCATGCGGAAAATTCGGGGGTGGCGCTCGGCAGTGAAAGCCGCCGGCGGCGACCTCGATTTTTGTTTAATTGTTTGTGCGCGCCGCAAGGCAGATGTAAATTGTAAAACGCAAGGATCGAAAGTCACGTCTCCTCCGCTCCCGCGTAATTGGAATTCTTTTTCAGAGCTGTGGTTCCCCATGAATGAATCGCGTGCCAATCAACACGCATTTAATTACAATGTTGAGCAATGATTTATGCGACAATCTTTCCATCCGTTCAACGACGTTCGCATTTTTGTCTACTCAATTTTTTCACCTCACACAAAGTATGCGGTTTTTTCTGGAATTTCGTAAGATAAAAAAAAAGATGTACAATGCTCTGTCTGTAATTAGTTTTTTTTCGCTGTGCTGGTTTCTTGCTTTTTTAGTGTGACCAACGACAAAGATCGGAATTACAGTTTTTACGGAGCTTTGGGGTTTTACCTTCGTATTTTTATTGATTTAATTTATTTACGTAGTTTCAATGGGTGAAAAATTTTTTGTACAAAGTGTATTGCGTGAAAAATAAAACATGTAATATTGTGATGGAATTATAAAAAATTAATTGTATAATTAAAATAACATTAAGATAAAATTATTTATCATGATAAAGCAAATAGCAACTATTGCAATATTTATGGATTAAAATAATTTAAAACTTTTCTATTACGAATTATAAAAACGTGTGAAAATAATGAAATGAATGGAAAAATGATTTATAAAATGAAAAAATGACTGGAAATTTGGTCATGAGCAATATGTATATTTTTCCCCTAGATTATTGGACATTGTCTATTCGTTTAATTTATTTTAAATTAAGGTGTTGATTTTCGTGCATCAAAATATTTTCAAATTTTCCTATTATTAGGTATATATAAAAAAGTGAGAAAATAATGAAATGAAAAAAAAAATGATGAGCATATAAAATAACATTAAGATACCATTATTTATTATGATATATTAACTAGCAACTATTGCAATATTTCTGGATCAAAATAATTTCAATCTTTTCTATTACGAATTATAAAAACGTGAGAAAATGATGAAATGAATGAAAAAAGTGATGAATGAAATAAAAAAATTTCTGGAAAACTCCGAAATTTTGTTATAATTAAAATTTATATTTTTGGCTTAATTACTGGATATTGTCTACTCGTTTAATTTTTTTTAATTCAGATGTTGATTTTCGTGCATCAAAATAATTTCAAACTTTCTTATAGTAATTATAAAAAAGTGCGAAAATGATGAAATGGAAGAAAAAATGATAAACGACATTACAAAAATTGGACTTTGCTGAAAAATTCCTTATAAATAATATTCATTTCTTTAGTCTCGAATCTAGTGTATTTTCTAAACGTTAAATTTATTTTTTATTTAGATGTTGATTTTCTTGGATGAGAAGAATCTAAAAATTTCCCATTAAAATTATAGAATAGTGAGAAAATGATGAAAGGATAGAAAAAATTATGTATAAAATAAAAAAATTACTGGAAAACGCTGGAATTTCGTTATAAGTAATATTTATATTTTTGGCCTCGATTATGGAATATTTTCTATTCGGTAAACTTATGTTTCATTTAGTTGTTGATTTTCCTGGATAAAATAATTTGAAAATTTATGATTAAAAATTGTAGACAAGTCAGAAAATGATGAAATGAAAGGAAAAACTATGAAAAAAATCAAACAACTACTGGAAAATGATGAAATGTCGTTAAAAATAATACATCATATTTTTCGCCTAGATTATTGGACATTGTATATTAGTTTGATTTATAATAGATTAAGGTGTTGATTTTCGTGCATTAAAATATTTTCAAATTTTCCTATAATAAGTAATTATAAAAAAGTGAGAAAATAATGAAATGAAAAAAAAAAATGATAAACATATAAAATAACATTAAGATACAATTATTTATTATGATGAATTAACTAGCAACTATTGCAATATTTCTGGATCAAAATAGTTTCAAACTTTTCTATTACGTTACGAATCATAAAAACGTGAGAAAATGATGAAATTAATGAAAAAATGATGAATAAAATAAAAAAATGACTGGAAAATTCTGAAATTTCGTTATAATCAAAATTTATATTTTCGGCCTTAACTATTGGATATTTTCTACTCGTTTAGTTTCTTTAAATTGAGATGTTGATATTCATGCATCAGAATAATTTCAAACTTTCCTTTTAGTAATTATAACAAAGTGAGAAAAAGATGAAATGATAGAAAAAATGATGAACGAAATAAAAAAAAAATGGAATATGCTGAAAAATTCATAATAAATAATATCCATTTCTTTAGTCTTGAATATGGGATATTTTCTAAACGTTAAATTTATTTTTAATTAAGATGCTGATTTTCCTGGATGAGAATAATTTAAAAATTTTCTATTAAAATTATAGAAAAGTGAGAAAATGATGAAACGATATAAAAAATTATGAGTAAAGTAAGAAAATGACTTAAAAACGCTGAAATTTCGTTATGAGTAATATTTATATTTTTGGCCTTAATTATGGGATATTTTCTATTCGTTAAACTTATGTTTCATTAGGTTGTTGATTTTCCTGGATAAAATTAATTCGAAAATTTATTATTAATATTATAGACAAGTGAGAAAATGAGGAAATAGAAAAAATGATGAACGAAATAAAAAAAAAACGAACTTTGCTGAAAAATTCTTTATAAATAATATTCATGTCTTTAGTCTTGAATATGTTATATTTTCTAAACGTTAAATTAATTTTTTATCAAGATGATGATTTTCCTGGATGAGAATAATTTAAAATTTCCTATTAAAATTATGGAAAAGTGAGAAAATCGTGAATCGATAGAAAAAATTATGAATAAAATAAAAAAATGACTGGAAAATGCTGAAATTTCGTTATAAGTAATATTCATATATTTGGCCTTGATTATGGGATATTTTCTATTCTTTAAACTTATGTTTCATTAAGTTGTTGATTTTCCTGGATAAAAATAATTTGAAAGTTTATGATTAAAATTATAAAAAAGTGAGAAAATGATGGAATAAAAGGAAAAATAATGTTAAAAATCAGAAACTTACTAGAAAATGCTAGAATTTCGTTATTAATAATGTTTATATTTTTTGCCTTGATTCTGGGATATTTTTCTTCTGCTAAATTTATTTTTAATTAAGATGTTGATTTTCCTGGATCATAACAATTTCAAACATTCATGTTAAAAATCATATAAAGGTAAGAAAACAGTGAAAAGAAAGAAAAGTTCATAAATTAAATGAAAAAATTACTGGGCAACGCTGAAATTTCATCAGAAATAATAATTATAGTTTTTGTTCATAAAAAGAAGATGCGAATACAGCTTGTACAATCCTCTCTCTGTAATTAGTTTTTTTTTCGCTGTGCTTGTTTCTTACTTTTTTAGTAGTGTGACCAACGACAAAGATCATCATGTCAGTTTTTTACAAAGCTTGGAAGTTTCACAGTAGTATTTTAATTAAATCATTAATTTTCAACAAGTTTAGAGAAAAAAAGTATGTTCGAAACAATCTTCACTTGTTTCTCAACTCACATATTTCCCATTCACTAATAAAAGTGTATCAAAATTTTTCGCTGAACGTACAATATTTCATACAGAGCTTCTTTAATAACGCGAAAATTGGTGCTCGTCGAGCAAACTAATTGATTTTAAAAAATATACGCGATAAGTCAGGGAAGCTCGCTTCATTATCGAAATCCAATAACTGCCGAACGAGTCGGGATTTTCGTAGCATGTTCTCGAGTGGTCGTTGAGGAAAAAAGCATGAAAACTCGGGCCCAAGATAATTGAGTGAACGTACTCGAGAGACCTTTGCACCCAATCGTCCTTGAGCATAATGCACTGCCGTTAGCACTACCAAACTATATAGATTCGTGCAACTGCTGCTGCTGCTTTACGAGAAGCAGAACGAGCTCCAATCCAGAATCCAAGGCGAGTTACAATCTACGCTCGGATTTCCGTGCTACTTTGTAACGCCTCCTAATTTCCTCACGAGAATCGACGTCGTTTTCTCATGGTCTGGAAACCCGGGAAAAAATAATGTCGCGTGTCGTCGTTCATCATGCTTGCATTGCTAGCGAGTTGACAATGAGAGAAATTTCTTAAACTTCCTTTTTTTAAGGGGGTCTCCTACCTTGTGGTCTCGTTTTTGATACTGTTTTTTGAAAATGAATTGTAGGGAAACCAAAAATGCAATCTAAATGCGGTTTTTTGCATGTTATTTATTTATTTATTTATAAACTTTCAACATAAATTTTACTGTCTCTAATATTTAATAGTGATTTGGCTTTTGGTTATTGTTGTTATTTTTGAGTTAGTTAAATAATATTAGAAATTTTGAATTAGATTAAAATTTGGAAACTAACAAAAAAAAAATTATCACGTCTTTCAAATTTCTGTAAGTACTTTTCAGTAATTACATTTATTGATTATTTCATTTTTTGAAATCATTATTAATAAGCTAACGCTTTATTTTAGTACTATTCGTGTTTTCATTAATTTTGATGTTTATTTTTCATTTTACATAATATGATATAAAAATGATTATTAATTATTAATCCGAAGAATTGAAAAAAAGACGAACAAGATAAAAAAAAACAGTCATTTCGTACTTTTGAACCTGAGCTAAAAGTGATCTGATTGTCAATTTCTTGAATTCCTAAATTAGAAAATTATTTCAACTTCTTTGTATGTTTCCCATGCTATTCGGAAACTCGACGAAAATATTTTTCCTTTGAATCTGTGACGCGCCGCGAGAAAAAGGCTCTTATGCACTTGAAGCATAAGGTACCTTTTCTCACTGGGCGTCACACATATAAACCAACTTACATGATTATTTCGGGGAACACGCCCGAGTCGAAAAATTTTGTCCTCAAAATGTCCTCAAAGTACCTAAAACGGAAATGAGCAGGATATTGAGGACTTTTTGAGGACATTTAGCTGCATGAAAACCTCAAAAAATCCTCAAAAAGTCCTCAATATGTTCCCTGAAATTTTTCGCGTCAATCCTCAAAAAATCCTCAATATGCTCCCGCAGGAGCATATTGAGAGCAAAATGAGGACATAAATGTCCTCAAAAAGTCCTCAATATCCTGTTCATTTCCGTTTTAGGTACTTTGAGGAAATTTTGAGGATAAAAATGAAGACTTTGAGGATATTTTGAGGATAAAATTTTTCGACTCGGGACTGCATAATTTAAACTTGCAGTAAATAAATTTTTTCTTCAACCGTAAAAGTAATGAACGAAAATAAACCAATGCAAACATTCTTCTCGCGGGTTGATGATGAATGTTTCTCTTACGTGCTGCTAACAGTGTCATAATAATTGCGAGGCGTAATGTCCTTACGTAAAAACAAATGTCACCGCAAAAAGCCCATAAAAAAGTTTTTCCGCGGCTGATTATGAACAAAATGTTGATTTGTTCAGTAAACTAATTATCTTCCATGTTATTCGATGCTATACACTCAAGAGGATTTACGTTTAATTTGTTAAGTTGTCAAACGTTGCGTTGACTTTGGAAAGAAAATGTTGAAAATGGAAAGTTGATTTCGAAGGAGTTAATTGGTATGTGCAGAGGAAGGTTCACTTTTGCAATTAGGAAAACAAGCGATATACATATTTCAATGTCTGGGAGTCCGCGCTCGCACGCATGAGACCGTGTTTGGCCTTCCGTGATTTTGTTGACTTTGGTTTATCGCGTAACGATTTTCTTCCTGGGATAATCTCGCGAGAGATTACGCTGCTGGCATAATAGATTAAGCTCCGCTGAGTTTGGATAAACTGCAGGTCGCTGGGAGAAGAATGCAGTTGATAACGCTTTCACGTAAGTGTCGAGTCGGAGCTTTCTACAAGCTTGCGTAATTCGGTGACACGCGCTCCTCGCGCGGTGCGCGTGAGTGCGTAACAAGTGCTCATTTAGAGCTACGTGCTCGTTGACCGATTACGTCTCGATCTGCCATTTTCATTCGATCGCCTGCACCCGGAATCGTTATGGCTCATTAACATAGCGTTTACTTCATTTAACGATGGAAGAGTGAAGAGGGCACGGAACATCCAATTTTTGAAATTTTATTCTTCCCACGTAGCTGCTTAGGGTGGCAAATTTTTAGGGAGACTCTCGAAATTTGTTTCAGTTGGAGGAAATTATAATTTGGCAAACAAATTGATAATTGAGTAGATGATGTAAGGATTTTCTGCTGATTTTGTTGGTGTATGTAGCAATATAATCGGTAGGGTGTCAGTCCTTCCGATCTATTTTTTCCAAAAAATTTTTCCAAAATTAATTTTTCCATGAGTACATTTTACCCAAACAAATTATTTCCAATTATTGTGCACTTCCAACAAATTTTTCCCAATTGCTGCGCATTTCCGAAAACTTTTTATGCAAACATTTTTTTTCCAAAAATGGTAGAGTTTCAAAAATCGGAAAATTGTTTTTTTAAAACGAGGCAGTTTCGAAAATACGAACAAATTTCGAATGTAATAGCTACATATCACGAACACGTTGACAGCAACGATACAATTCAGCACTTGACAAATTTGTGTTACATCAGACTCTAACACTTTTGAATATGAATACATAAAAAATTTCACTATATGTGTAATAATTATTATTATAATTATCGCACTGCATAAACTTGAAAGGCTTTTGATACAACAATCGTTCCTTGAGAAGAAAAGTATTGAAAATATTAGCAATTAGAACTAGTGAGCATTGCAAATTTTGAATTGGAATGATTAGGAACTGGTATTTTTGGGTTTGGAAATAATTAGTATTGGAAATTCTGGGTTGCAAATGATCCAAATTAGAAATTTTCGTTTTTGAAAAAACGGTCATTGGAACATAAAAATTGGAAAACTTGTACCCCAATCATATAATCAATTAGATTCATGATAAGTTTGCAAAATAATGATAAGTTTGAAAGTATAATAAAAAAATCTTCTAATTTAGAATGGTGATTGTTGATTTTAATTAAATAATAAATAATTTTACTTATAATAGATCAACGAATTCTACAAAATCTAAAATTTTTATTTTTAGGTCCATATAAAAAAACGGTCATGATCGACAATATTTTTATGGAATGTTCGGAAAAACTGAAATTTTTGGAATAAAATTTTTGTGATTGTCGAAACATCTTTTTTTTCATAATTTCAAAACTTTGTTATACTCATTCATGAGTTTTGTAGACTATTTTTTGTTGTAAATTAGCATAACGCTTAAAATTTCCGTTAATCTTCAAATTTTACAACTTTGGATGATTTATGTATTTTTCAAAAGTCCTATCGTTTTCAAAATTTTCTGAATGCGACTAAATTATTGAATTTGGGTAATCCTCAAGAATGATGAATAATAATAATAAAAGAAAAGGAAATTTTCACAATTTTAAATATATTGCAGTCTTCGAAATTTTGCAAATTTTAACGGAATATTCGAAATAACAGAAATTTTCGGAATGAAATTAATGAAATGGTCAAAGCATCTTTATTTTCATAATTTCTCAATTTTATTATACTCAATAATGAAATTTGTTGACTATTTTTTGTTGCAAATTTTCAAAATACTTAAAATTTCCGTCAATCCTCAAATTTGACAACTTCACTGAAAAGTCGGTATTGTCATGAGCACGATACTCTTTGACAGTAGCAATCTAATATTGTGGATAGCACGATTCACCTAGATTCTCATGACAAGCTTATAATATCGTTCATAGCACGATATTATCGTTATGATGACGATAATACAGATTCTCAGTGTTGAAGCATTTCTCAATTATTGATATTTTATGAATTTTGTAAAAATCGTACCTTTTGCAAAATTTTCCAAATGTGATAAAATTTCTGAATTTTAGTATTCATTGAAAATTATGAATATTATTTATAAAAATGAGTATATTCTTACAACATCGAAATTCTTGTTATCTCCAAAACTTTCAAACGTCTAACAACTTTTCGAATTTAATGCCACTCTTTCTGCGAATTTCAAAATTATAATAATAATTATTCACACAATTCTTAAAAAGTGAAAAATTCATCAAATTATCATAGAATAACAAAACCTGCTAAAATGTTCCAAATAACGCAAATTTTGAAATAACTATGTTTCACAAAACTTTTGACCCCAAAATTTTTCGAATTTTGACATATAGACGATTTTTCTTAATTTTTATCATTTTGTGATTTTTTTAAATTCATGTAGAAAACTCAGAACTCATATAATTCTTCAATTTGATTTTTTTATCATCATTTCAAATTATGAATGATATTAATAAAAATAAGTCAATTTTTACAGTATCAAATTTCTTGTAATCTGCAAAATTTTCAAATGTCTGACAACTTTTCAAATTTCCCTTATAAATAACATTTTTACAATTTTTAAGATTCCTCACATATTTGAATTTTACATAATTTAGTGGATTTCCAGAATGCCACCAAGGACGTACGCAAGGGGGGGGGCAGGGGGGGCAGTTGCCCCCCCCTACACCACTGAAATATTTTGTTTTCCTAGAAAAAACTAAACCGCAGTCACGACTGAGCATAAAAGTTTGGTTTGGACGTTTTATAAATCAT
>JAPYZL010004648.1:0-10611 GCA_030522825.1 Platygaster orseoliae | reverse complement strand
CTTTTAGGGTTGTGTGGAACTGTAGTTCTACAACAATCCTATTCTGGACACCGAAGACCAGCGTTGGTATCCCTGTCAATAAGGTCTCGCGTGTCACATAAATATTACAGTAAATTCATCGTCATGGAAATTGCATATTAATTATATTGTTTATTTTCAAAGTTCTTATAATTAGTAAATTCTTAAATTCATTAATCAGACAAAATCCTTAATCCACAATCGCACCGAAACGCAATTATGATACATTTTAAATGAGATGAGATAGATCGTAAGAGCTACAAGTATTAATAAATATAGGAGTACAAGTACGGATTTACGTTTAAAAAAAATACGTATACTCAAAAAAGGTTTTCTCGGAGGATTTTTTATCATGACCGCATTCACGAGACGGTGGAACGATTCCAACGCGTTGTCAGTTTTACAGTCCTTCCTGAACACACTGTATTCTGTATCCTTATGAAAAAAACTCTCAAATTTTGAGCGTTAACGCTGAAATTCGAGCGTTAACCCTTAAAATTGAGAGTTAACGCTTAACTTTTGAGTGTAAACTCTGAACGTCGAGAGTCTATACTCAATACTTGAGAGTAACGCTCAACACTTGAGCGTTTACTCTGAATGTTGAGCGTAAACTCTCAACATTAAGGGTAACGCTCAATGAGTTGAGTGTGAACTCTCAACATTGAGGGTAACGCTCAATGAGTTTAGTGTGAACTCTCAACATTGAGGGTAACGCCCAACGAGTCGAGTGTGAGCTCTCAACATTGAGGGTAACGCTCAATGAGTTGAGTGTGAACTCTCAATGTTCCGAGTTTACACTCAAAAGTTGAGCGTGAACTTCTAACGTTGAGAGTAACGCCCAATGAATTGAGTGTTAACGCTTAATGCTTTACGGTATATCTAAACCTTGAGCGTTAATTCTTAACGTTGAGTGTAAGCACTGAATCTATATCATTTTCACTGTATACTAGGAAAGATACAGTGTATATGTAATTTGGTTTTTAACACTTTATATAACTACCGGTTAATATGAATACTGCATGCGAACAGTTTTTAGAATAGTTAATTTGATCAGATAATTTATAATTGCACGTGTTTGCTGATTTAGCTTAAACATTTAAATCTTATTGAAAATATGAAAATAAGAAGTTGTATTGGTGTAAAAAGAGTGAGCTTTTAAATATTACTGCGCCGAGTGTATACACCATACATTTTAGCGTTCAAGGTTATTAATGCAAAATGATAATAATGCACTATACTTCAATGAAAATCTGTTGATGTAAGTTAGATTTTTATCAGTGTTGTCTGTTGTGGTGATAATGATATACAGGATATTTCGAATTTATAGCAAACAGATTTTATTGTTTCAATGTTCACAAAAGTACATGGATGTAGTTTATGCATATAACTTGACGAAAAGCATGTACACAAACTAGTCTGTTTCTACACTGTTAACCAATTCTATGACATACAATTCAGTACCGACCGGTACTACAACGCATTTTTTTAATTTGACGCGGAAAAAAAACAACAATATTGTTTGTCCTAACAACTGCAGACTGTATGAAATCCGATGCTAAGTTATGTATAGGCAGAAATTCATCAAGTGTTGAAATTAATTTCCAATTAGGGGCTGTCCACATATTACGTCATCACTCTTAGGGGGGAGGGGGTATTGAGTTTGATCACGGATGTTGACGTAAGGGGAGTGTGGGGTCCAAAGATCGTAACGTGATCGTAATAATAGGTACGAGCGGGACGAGCGGGATGTTTTCTCGCGTGCTCTCGCGGTGGAAATCGTTGGGGAGATTTTATTTTTACTTTCTTTTATTTTTCTATTTCCATCTATCTACCAAGCGTGCATTTTTAATCCACATGCCAGGCGCGATTGGTCTTGAGGCTACGACCGCCCGTTTTCCAGCCTGGGCTAAGATGCGATATTTTTTTATTTATTCCATTTCCCTCTCTCAAACAAGAATTAATTTACAATTCATATTCCAGGCTGGATTGGTTTTTAGGCTACGACAGCCCGTTTTCCAGCCCAGGCTGAGATACGGTCGGATTTACCATAGCTACCGGCGACGGGACGAGCGGGACGAGCGGGACGTTTTTTCGCGTGCTCTCGCGGTGGAAATCGTTGGGGAGATTTTATTTTTACTTTCTTTTATTTTTCTATTTCCATCTATCTACCAAGCGTGCATATTTAATCCACATGCCAGGCGCGATTGGTCTTGAGGCTCCGACCGTATCTCAGCCCGGGTTGAGATACGGTCGGATTTACCTATAGCTACCGGCGGCGGGACGAGCGGGACGAACGGGACGTTTTTTCGCTCGCTCTCGCGGTGGAAATTGTTTCGGGAGATGTTATTTTCCTTTTGTTTTTCTATTTTCTTTTGTCTTTAGGGTGGACTAAACATTCATACGGAACTAACCTCAAATTTTTATTACAATGGATATTTTGATTTCATTGCGTTCGGATTGCCACTGGGTTTCGGGTATTCACCGCGCAATTTCTAATCTTGTACTTCACAACAATATTATTCGCTGAATACTTTAATTACTCACCTTACAGCTTTCTTGCGACCGGCAATAATCTGGAACGACGTTGATGATGAACACAATCTACGCAACGAGACGTCTTTTGTTTTCCAGTGATAGTTCTTACCGGCTACCGATAGGCTGTGCTAGTGTGTGCCACCCACGTGCGCATTATACGGAAACCAACAATGGCGACTGATAGTCGCGCTCAAATTGTGCGCTTGCGCACAGAAGCAGCGCGCGCATGAAAGTAAAAAGGCGGCAAATGGGCGGGGCGAAACTCTTAGTCATTGTGGGAATTCTCGTCAGTGATCTCTAAGCTGCAACCACCGTACACGTCGTGATTTTCTCATCGTTTTCAAGCGCAAAGTTTTGAAGTTCGTGTTATGATATTTTTAAAGGTATGTATCTCTATTTTTTTCGTAATTCCGCATCCGATTTATCCGGTTCTTGTACATCTTTCATTGAAAAAACGCTGCCTTAACGCATTTTACAATTACGTTGTAGGTTATGCTACTTTCAAGGTCGTGCATGCGGTCTTTGTATCAATAGCGGCGCCGTTAGTTCTTTTTTTTCTTCCATTTTTTACACAGATTTTAAGCGGTTACACTACAAGTCACCGCGTCCTCTTCCGCATTTCCTATTGCTTGAAACAAAAGTCGCGTAGCATCGGAAAACCAGTGCTATCTGTAAAAATATTTTTACTTTGTGCTATTTGACAGAAATCCAATACAGTTTGGAAAAAGGTCATGTTTTATACTTGTCGAGTGAATTAATTATATATTATAATATATGATACTATATATATATATATATATATATATATATATATATATATATGCTACACGTTATTCATAAAAAAAAACGAAATATTAATATTGATATTTAACTTTGAATATGATAAGAGTATTGCATAACGATGGTTTAGAGATATTCGCTGCTTGGGCAAAAAGAACGATCGGATATCAATATTTTCCCTTAACCGTATTCTCATAAATATTTTCAAGGAATAACACCATGGAGACGCGGAAGCAGAAGTTGAAGGAAACTTTGACGGAAAAAAAAGCGATACGAAAGAACAAGCACGAAAGCGGAAAATGGTGATATCTGCGACAGAAACGGAAACTGACAGCAAACAGCCACGGAAAAAGAACCTCCTTCTAACGGTAAAACAAAGTCCTGGTCGTGCCTAAAATGTGGATTACAAATGCACCCCTAGTAGATACAGGGGGTAATAGGAAGAAATAAAATAAATAAGAATAAAGTCTCCCAAACGATTTCTACAGCGAGAGCGCGACAAAAAACGTTCCGCTCGTCCCGCCGCCGGTAGCTATAGGTAAATCCGACCGTATCTCAACCCGGGCTGGAAAACGAGCGGTCGTAGCCTAAAAACCAATCCAGCCTGGAATATGAATCGTAAATGAATTCTTGGTAGAGAGATGAAAGTGGAATAAATAAAAAAATATCGCATCTCAGCCCGGGCTGGAAAACGGGCGGTCGTAGCCTCAAGACCAATCGCGCTTGGCATGTGGATTAAAAATACACGCTTGGTAGATAGATGAAAATAGAAAAATGAAAGAAAGTAAAAATAAAATCTCCCCAACGATTTCCACCACGAGAGCACGCGAAAAAACGTCCCGCTCGTCCCGCCGCCGGTAGCTATAGGTAATTTCGACCGTATCTCAGCGATTTTTATTATTACGATCACGTTAATAATAACCCGTAATAATAATAGATTTGAAATAATTAAAAATACTTTTCTTCGATTTCATGCCAGTACATTTGATTTGATGACTAGGGGGGAGGGTCTACGGAAAGATGATGGTTGATGACATGGGGGGGAGGGGATCAAAAACAAGTAAAAAATTGATGACGTAATATGTGGACAGCCCCTTATAACGTATTTTTCGTTGTCAGCAACAGTGCTTACGCGAAGTAGTCTTGCGATTTCAACAAATGTTTCAAATGAAGTCTTGACGGCACAATTATTCCTTTCCCAAATTTTACTATAATCAGTTGAATGATTCATTTTTCGTAAATAAATCGCGTGTATGAAACTGCAGTTGTACGAATATATTCTTTCAACAGCGCTTGAATTGCTAACTGTTAAATTAGAGTCATTTCGATGATTCTAGAATATCAGTATATTACTAAATGGTCGTCGTCTGCGAGTATTTGATGGCCTGTACGCATTCTATATTTATGAAGCATTCTGAAATACAAAATTTTGCCTTCATTGCTGCAATTAATTTTGAAAACGTTTCGAGATATTTGATGCTCTGATATCGCAAATAAGATTTACAAATTTTCTGAACTACAGTCTGTGAATTATGGACCGTGCTGCGCAAAACGAAATTGTAACTCTCGTAGGGAAAAGCCGAGCTAGCTCACAAAGCTCCGAAATCTTGAACAGCTTTTGGAATATGCAACAATGAGTGCACTGTAATATGCCGATTAATTCCTGCATAAATCGATATTTTTTTTCTTTTTATATTAGTGCTTATTCTAAAACGTCTGTCACGATGATTCAAGCTCATTACCGGTCGGGATTTCCAGAAGCGCTATCTTTTCCCGGATGTTGCAGAATATTTAATATCTATTCGAAAAGCAAGAATCATCGTTCCCAGATACGGTGTAAAAGGAGCGACGAGACAGAGCCCGTTGTCTTTTCTTGATCATCTCTCTAGCAGGTACATGTGTGAGTTTAAAAAATTTGTATTGTGGATTCTTTTCAATCGTTGCGTTCAATATTTGAGATTCGTTATTGTAAATTGTTTGAATTGATTGCGTTCCGACATTTTGAGAATTGTTGTGTGGATTCTTTACAATAGTTTTGTTCCATATTTGAGATTCTTTATTGTAATTTGTTTGAATTGATTACGTTCCGACATTTTGAGAATTGTAGTGTGGATTCTTTACAATAGTTTTGTTCCATATTTGAGATTGTTTATTGTGAATTGTTTGAATTGATTACGTTCCGACATTTTGAGATATGTAGAGTGGATTCTTTACAATAGTTCCATAATTGAGATTCTTTATTGTAAACTGTTTGAATAGATTGAGTTCCGACATTTTGAGATTTGTAGTGTGATTGTATACAATAGTTTTGTTCCATATTTGAGATTCTTTATTGTAAATTGTTTGAATCGATTACGTTCTGATATTTTGAGATTGTAGTGTGGATTCTTTACAATAGTTTCGTTCCATATTTGGAATTCTTTATTGTAAATTCTTTGGACAGATTACGTTTCAACCATTATTAATAATGCCATGATACAACTTATGGATAAAGAAAGGTAATTGGGCATAAATTATTGTTTTTCTTTGGATTCCTCTCTGCCTAGTTTTTCACCAGCGATTGCGTTTAGTTCCTAGCCTAGACGAGCTAAAACCGGAAATTTATTTAAGGGTGATGCAGAAGAGAAATCTTTCGTATCGTCCTTTGCCACGTCCACCAAGACGTGACATAAAAAATGTCGCAGTCGGCAGTACTCATGGTATTGATAGATTCCTCCTCCTGTGGCTTCAGTAAAAAAGGAGTGTGAACCAGGATTCCGTCCATTGAGTCGTCTAAAGAAGTAATCCAAATTCCTCTGATCCATTAACCGGACCTGTAGAGTGAAGCATTGTTCTCCTGATCCTGCGCGGTTCAGTCCGACCATCTTAGCAATTGACGAGATCCTATTGAAGCGATTTAGGGTGCCAGGCAACGACCCGATATAGGAATACTGAAATAGGGAGTATAGTAGTAATGTATTAATGGGGGACATCTTCAAGAGCTCTTGAGCCAGCAGTTGTTGATCTTGACGTTGACAACTTCTAAACATGGTGACTAGTTGCTTGTTTTTGACGTGTGAACCATTTACCAAGTAGTCTTCTACCTTTTCCCTGATCAATGCTTCTGGCAGGCGGGGCCTGTTGATGTTGAGGGAGGTTGGTTCTAGCACCAGTTGTAGTCGTGCTTCGGGAGAGTCATCACCACTGGTGAAGCTGATTGCTCCTGCAATGACGTCTCTATACTCTGGGTGAACGGTCCAAATGTATCTGAGCAAGGTCTCAGTAAGAGTGTCCTGATGGTCAGCAAATAAGAAGTGGGGTAACTGTAACATTAGGAGGAACCTGAAATCTGTTGACAGGAACATGAGCAGCACCACAGATTTATCTTTCTCTGGTACCTAATTGCAATAGCGTGGGTCAAACAAGAGATTCATCAGGAATTCCAAAGAGCTAAACGTTAGGCCAATCAGTAGATCTGAGGTCTGCTCCGACAATCCTAATCCCCCATTCATGGCCGTTGTCACAACTAAGTTGAGCCCACAATGAATATCACTCTCTCCTGAGAATGCCCGAGCAGCCAACTTGATTCCTCCTGGTACTGGTACCCCTCGGAAGTAGTACTTGCGTTGGTAGCACGTCATTTCTGATGACACCCATGTCTCCTCCAACTTCAGGGACAGGCCCACATCTTGGAATGCAGTGTGCAGGGCTTGCTTTATTTCTTGTATGCGGCGTCCTATTTCTTCATTCCTGGGAAGGTGAACAAACAGCACCTGATTGTCTCCTGACCCGGTTAACCTGTGCTCTAAGTCTATCTGATGCATCACCGCTCGGATCACTATGATTGTTATCAATGTCCATAATTTCTGCAGTATTCCTTGATTGCCTCCTGCATGACAATTCCACTTGGTAAACTCGTCTTGGGATCCTGGTGGGGTAACTTATTTGCAGAGACAAGTGTTGCGTCTGTGAATATTTGAGGCAGGTATCGGAAATGCTGGACCCCGAACAGGGTATTAAGGACCTCCAGCAGGAACGATTGCTGCATGGACAGGAACGTATAGTTCCACTGTTCGAGGTCCATGTGGAAGCGGATCTAGATATGAAAGTTGGTAGTTAGTAGTGTGGATAAGATGTCCATCTTTTGCCGTAGTTGTGAGCCGGATAGCGTTATGGACTAGTGCCGGAACATGGGAAGGATGTGTTCTCCTATGTTGCCTTCACACGCCGATGCCATCATACGGCACTCAAAGGTCAGGATATAGAACACACGGGCCTCTTCAGCTCCTTCTCTTTGCTCATAAATTGGATCAGCGACCATGATTTAGGGATAATCCCTGCTTGTTCAACGACACGGTAGAATTCCCGGATGTCAATGGTTTCCCTGCTCAGAATTTCCATGATGAGACGTGTTTCCTTGGTGGCTCGGGGCTTGATGATATTCATGACGTCCAAGGCATCTTGAGCGAAGAGTTGATTGATATGTTCCATAGGAGGAGAAATTGCCTTATCATCTAACAGGTCACTGATCTGCGGGAAATAATTGAAGTCATGGTTTTTCTCAAATTGTAGGGCCTCCCATTCTGCATTTGGGATTCGGTACCAGGACCGGATGGTGCCTGGATTTCCCCGTCGGATCAATTCAGCAATGGCAGGACTCACTCTTACATACTGGAACGTCTTCAGTAAGAGCTTGTGATGTTCGTAATACGCCACGAAATACTCTCGTTTGAAGTTTGCTGCGAGATTTGCTGCTGCTTGTAGAATGATGGGCCGCAGCGATGTCCCGTGCTCGAACATTTTCCTCAGGCCTGCTTCAATTGACACTATTGGGTACAAGTGCAATTTCTCCTGGCCCATCTGCTCCATGAGGTATGGTATTCCAGCTTGACCTGTCTGAGCTAAGGAACCCACGGCACGTAGTCAACATATTGGTTGCAAAGGGTATTAAGGCCTCATTCTTCTTGGCTACGGCCTGTAAGATCTCAGAGAGAAAATTGTGGTCATTTGTAGCAGGGTCCAGTTGTTGGAGAGACAGGCCAACCATCAGCGGCTCCACAGCTTGAACGAGTACTGCACCTTTTTATTGAGGATATTCCTGATTGGGTTTATCTATCACTTGGGCCCACAGTTCATAACAGGGCCCTTCACACCAAGTCCCGCTGAACAGCTGATTTTCAACGATTCATCAGCGGGAATAATCGGAGAATCATCCTTGGTGGTCAACCCTGAATTCAACCTTCCGACTAGCACTGCTACCATTGAGGACACCCGGGGACCCTACCAGCTGTATATAGGTAGTCGAACCGGACATCCTGTCCGATCTGTCAAGCTGACGTCACTTGATGGAGTTGAAGCAGACACTGCGATTAAGACCTTGCTCAAAATCCTTGCTTGGATGAAGTCAACAGGCAGTCATCAGAACATCCTTGATTTCCTCACCCTGCAGCTGAGGACCAGGATGTCAGGTCTTCAAAATCTCATTCCAGGGCTCATCCCGGGCACAGCTGGTGGCAACATCGACCATCGATTTGCAAGCCTTGGAACCATCATGTGGGCATTCTCCAACTCTACAAGTCTTCTGTCCACCTGGTACTAGATTTCCTCCAATCGTGCAACATTGCTACAGCGAGGAGGGCAAGACCGCTTCATATTCTTTCAACACATCTACCACCATATCTTCAGTGCCCTGCGGTTTTGTGATCCATACCAGGAACAGCTGATTGTCCATATTAGGGTTGACCACTGCTCATACCAGATACCGATCGCACAGTACATTTCTTCTCCCCTCAAGCTCCCTGGACAAGACAAACTGGTGGATGGCCTAATCCTGGATCCGGAACGGAAGGCGGCACTACTGAATGAGGCTCAGCATTATGCCCAAGTCATAGCCAGCTCTTCCCTGACCCAAATTAGCCCGCAATCAATCCTAGCTGCCTGCATCGGTTTTGAAGTGGCATCAACTGTTCGAGCCTACACCAGAGGAGTTGAGGACTTGGAAAGTGAGCCCCACAGGCGCCACGGGAGACAGTCCCGTCTGAATCTCAGTGTTATGTGGAAAGTGCCATAGCCGCGACAGTGGCTGATGCGTTTTTGAAAAGACTTGTTTGTGTCTTTGGAGCTCCAAAAGTGGTGTTGACTGACCAGGGTACCAACTTTCTGTCCGATCTCATGAAAAGACTTATAAAAAAACTTCGAATTCAGAAACTCCAAGCCACCGCGTTTCACCCCCAAACTAATGGGTCGCTCGAAAGATCCTACATTGTTCTGGTTGAGTATTTACGTTGAGTATTTACGACAATTTGTCGAACAAGATCGCGAGTGGGACCAATGGATAGAATTATCGATGTTTTCATATAATTCCAGTATTCATGAAGGTACTAAGAGGAAACACTATGACTTGGTATATGGTAAACCACCGTTGGTTCCTTCTAGCCAACCCCTTCCCCGTCACGAAAAACTCCAGACGTATGATGAATATCTCATACGCCTAATGTCGCGCTTAGATTCCTTACAGTAAGATGCTAGGGAACAACTGAGTAACGCGAAAAGAAGGGCGAAACAATATTACGATCGTGAAATGAATCCACAAGAATTCATTGCCGGTGAATATGTTTTCCTTAAAAAAGGAATAAAATTAGGAAAATTAGGAGATGTCAATGAAGGTCCATATAAAATAATTGAAATCATTGGTGATAAAAATGCAAAAATCCGCGCTAAAAATGGTAAAGGAAAGGTTGTCGCTATAGATCGACTGATACCGTCACATATTCGAAATTGTTTTGTTGAATTAAATTGTAACTACTCTGATTTTCATCTATGTTCAAGAAATTAGAGAAATCGGAAAGTTATTGAAATAAACGGATCCTTATTTTTTTCGAAATACTAAGAAAAAGAGAAAATTAAATAAATAAATAAATGCAGAAGAGAGAACTAGATTTATAAAGATAATGATATAAGAGAATGATTTTGAGAAAATAGAATACCCAGCAAACCAGCACAATGTCACATGTTTTATAAAAATACTGCACAAATGTGATTAAAGTGCTTCATTTCCGCACCTTAAATTACAGAGCAGCTACATCACACTTTTTATATCACTGTGATGAAAAAATGATTAAATATTCCTATGAATGTGATACAAATGTGATATTACAACGTGATGTAGAAGTAACACATGCTTTATCGAAATGTTATTTAAAATGTGACATCTATATAAGTGGCACGTTGTAATATCGCATTTGTATTATATTTATGCAAATATATCATCATTTCCTCATCACAGTGATATAAAAAGTG
>JAPYZL010004627.1:0-29841 GCA_030522825.1 Platygaster orseoliae | reverse complement strand
ATAAATGTAAAAACAAACTTAATTCAAATATTTTCGTATAATGCTAATACATCGATATGCGATGTATTTAATTCAATAATTCATAATTACGAATTAAATTGATGTCACAGACTTAATGTAAATAAGTATTGATTTCATGTACAATTTCAAACACATGTGATGTATGAAATTTGAGATACCCGTATATTAAAGTTATATAAGCGTATATATATTGTAAACTTTTATTGTATTATTATTACAGGGTATTTGTAATGGGTGTTATACAGTTTTCCTTAAATGTAAGACAAAAATTTTTAAGTATCGGAACCAAAACCGAAAAAATTTTTTTCTCGAGAACCAAGTCGTAACTGAAACTGATGTAGATTCGTTTTAAAGAACCGAAACCGTAATTTTTTGTCTCGAAAGTTGAAAACTTATATTTTTTCTCGAGACCAAAACCGAAACCGAGAACGTTATTTTCTTTTCTTGAGACTGAATCCGAAACCGAAAACGTTATTTTTATTTTCTCGAGACCGAAACCGAAACCGAAAACGTTATTTTTTTTTCTCGAAACCGAAACCGAAACGAAACCGTTATATATAACGGTCTCGGTCCCTGTTTTATTGTAAAACAATGTCAAGTCTGGAACAGAAAAAGACACAATTTTTCCACTAGTATATTCCTACACTAGTCAAGGACCATATTTTATTCAACAACGTGAAGAAATGCGAGTTTTATGAGATACAAGCGTGGGAGAAACGAGCCATTACTTCATGGCGTTGAATAAAAAATATTCATTCATTATTAAAAATTTTCAGTAACTTATAAGAATTTTTCGTAATTTCTCAATACTTCCGAGTTTTTGAGATGTTTTCATAAAATTAAAGAAAACCAAATTTTTTTCCAAAAAATATGATAATCATCACAATATACAAAATTTATATCGTCTACTTATAAAATTATCGATTACTCAGAAAATGTTCAGTTTTTTAATTTAAAATTTTAAACATAATAAAAACCATTCAAAGATTAAAGTTATACTAAAATAATGTCAAAATTTGGACATCAAATTAGATGGACATAAAAATCTTTCGTGTCCTATCAATTTTTCATTGGACTCTTAAAAAAATTCCGTTGGACGACTAAATTTGATAAACTACGAGGAACATTTTGGGAGTTAACGGCGAGTATTTCACTTTTGCTCGGAATAAAATGCTCTCGGTCTCCGAGAGAAATCGCTGGTGGCGTGATTCGCGAACATAATCCGCGGAGTCAAAGGTGGCAGCGTTTGTGTAATGGCAGCGAGGAGCGAGATAATGGCACGGTCCGCGGCTTACTGTTGGGCAATAACGCAACCCTATCAAACATTGATTAGGACCTTAAAGTACGGGCAATCGCGCTCGTAGGCGCCTGTGCCTTGCGCCAGCCACCTAACAGCCTGCAAGTGCCTTCATTAAGAAGATTACGAGAATCGTGGAATTATTACCCCGTGCGATAAAATTGCCGACACGCAGCCCACCCCGGGTATTATTCATTATGACGTTTTCCCATCGCGAATTACTCTTCGTGATAAAATTAAATTGAATCCGGCAACAACTTTTTTTTCGCCCTACGCCTCTTAAATGCCGAATTTTTCTCAGAATGTCTCGGTCATTATGTGTTATATTTCTCAACGCTTTTGCAAAATAATCACTTGGAAAAACCTGGTCGAAAATAGATTACGAAATGAATGAACAAAAAATCCTACTTCTTGCGAAAACAAGCAATCAAAATGTTCTTTTTGGTGCATGAATATAATGACGCCTGTCGGGCCTAATCATTTCCAAATACATTATCTTCCAGCACCGGAAATCACCGTTTTTGTACAAGATGATGATTTATCGGGTATTTCCAATATTTTAGTTTATGAAATTTTGCTTCCGAAAAACGTTTTTACAAATGATGAAGAAAACCCTCCATGTCCAAGCCTGTTTGTTCCTTGGAAAAATACCTCCTCGGAGGTCTGTTAACTGCTTGGAACTCATTCCCTCGATCAACACGCTCGCTAACGAGAGCGCTCGAGCAATTTATTTGCCCGGAGCGGCGGCGCATAAAATGATTATTCAAATCGTTGAAAGGAGGAGGAAACCGTCAGCACGCGCTCGTTCTCGCGACGCTGAGTGCCCATTTGCTTGAGCCGACTTGTGTCAACCTCGCCTATCACGCCGATATCTGCGGTATGTGATCCGGGCCATTAGGCATTCGCCCGGAGCGTCCCTATACGTCTCGCGCCTCCATTTTCCGCGAGCGAGAGGACGAAAACAAGCTTTCCAAGGCCTAGAAAACGCTCTTCGACGTCTTCCCTAAGTACCGACTCGCAATCCGCGGCACGCGCATTTTCCCAAATTCAAATCGTTCGTGTTCTTGCACTACCAGAGTTAATTTTTCACTATTTTGTGGCTGGGAATCCCGGCATTTTCACGAGGAATCGTGGAGTTGTTGAAATTTTGATAGTTGCATGTGTATACGAATATGGTTTTTTATTTTTTAGTTTTTTTATTAATAAATTATCCTGAAGTCCAAGAACTTGCCTGAAAAACTTAAGATAATCTTGAAATTTCAGGATAAAGTTGTATTCCTTGCAAGTACGTATCCCAAAAATGTATGTTATTAGAAAAACAGTAAGCGCCTTTTTTCTACCGATTATTGTTGTTCTCTGCGAAAGTTACGAGCAGAGTAATCCGGCCTGAATTTCTAGCGCCGAGGCACCCGAAGGCATTAGCATTTGATCTCGCGACTGCCGTTGTGTGCCCGGGCTTTGCTACTTGGAAATCCCAGGAGGAAAAAGACAAAAAGTTCGCTACCCGCGATGATTCATTGCTGTATTAACGGTAAATAACTGGGCAGGTCATTTCAAGCTATCCTTTGTTTTACACCGCTTTTTTGTCAATTAAAGGGCATGTTTAACCATAGTTACATCACTGCGAAAAAATTGGTAGTTCCAGCTTGGTGCATAAGAAAAATTAGTATGTGGTTTTTTAGTATTTTTCTGGTGTTCTCCCCTTTCTGTTTTTCTGTCAAAATGACGAAAGTGGGGGAAATTCCAAGCGAATAACTTGTCAGAAAGTAATGCGTTTACTCATCTCGATCGAAAGGCCGTATATATCGTCAATGACTGATATTGAAACTTTGTTCTTTATCGAGGAACTTATCATTCCACCTGCAGTAGCGTCGCTTTCCTGCGTTCTCCGCATCGTCTGTTCAAACGTCGCTATCACCTTCGACGCCGCTAATTAATTTAGTGAGTTATCAGCCAAGTTTCAAGACCGGATAGATTATATTTCACGGCGAGATCGCCCGGAATATTTAACAGTTGAATTACGGATGTTCCGCGGCCAATAAATTTGCAACTCATTGTTTCAAAAAAGAACCAAAATTTAGCAAACTGGTGTTTTCCATGCTTTTCTAGCAAAATAAACTGTATTAAATTATGAAAACAAAGTTTTTCTAGAGTTCTCTCTAGATTTCTGGCATTTTTATAAATTTCTGTATAGATTTTTAATTTTAAACCATAAATTTTTACACAATACCGTAAGGTTTTCCAATATTTGCCAGAATTTTGTCAAAGATTGCATTACTTGCAAATTTCTGGAATTCAATGTTTGATACTTGAAGTAGTTTAATGAATTTTTCAGAAAACAGTTTCATTTTTCTCTGAGCTTGTAGCACAACATTGGAAATGAATACTATTCTCGTGTTTTACATACAATTTTTCACAAGCAACAAAAACCCTTTATTTTTCCGTTTTCTAACATTTGTTATATTTATATTCATGTGTTCGTAACTAAATACACCAGAGCTTTAGTAATTGGGAGAAGAATTCGTACCGTCCCGTATCAAAGCGCTCGAGCTAGACGAAATGGATCGTTTCTTCCAACTTCTCATTTGTAATGAAAGCCATCTTTTTTGTTAACAATGGTAACAAAAAAAATGTTCCTCTTTAGCGTAATCCTAGCTGTAGAGAGTTATTTGAGTTATCGCGACGTTTTTTCTGATGATGTTTTCATCTGTTTTTTGTACTCGTATTTCTTATCATGTATAGAAAGTCAATAACATTGTGCAACTTTCGACAAGTTGAACAATTTTACTAACATCGATCGAAACTCGTTAACATTGATAAAATACATAGAATTAATACATTTATTATAAAAAATTACAGTTTAGAGCGACCTTAGAGTTTTTGCCCTTGAATTCAGGCAACCGTCTATGCATCTCTGTATGAAGGCAGGATTTTCAAGGGGCGACTCGGAACCTACTGTAGTGCGAGTAAGACGGATAGAATAGGAACTATCTGAGAGGAAAAAGGACGAAAAGAGAATGACTTCCGAGAGAAAAGAAAAAAAGAATAATGAAAAACAGCGAAATCGAAAAGCCACGAGTCTTCGGAACCGCGTAGCCCATGTTTCCACGGCAAAATAGGAAGTCGCGAAGATAAAGTACATCATGGAAAGTTGCGGCACCGTGGAAACTTTTTAATTTAGCGCCGGCATTCCCGGCGATTCATATCTCGGGCTCCCCCGTACGTGTCCTAGGCCCCGGAGTTGCAAGTGCAAAAAAAAGTCGAGCTTTTTCGGGCGGCGTCTTTCAATAAGCCGCGGGCTTGCGGGCTTTTGTCGCAACTAAGCGCGCCCACATGTCGAACTTATGAAAATTAATAAGAAAAAGAAGCGCCGATAAATCCAGCCAAAGCGCCGCCCCAGGACGACAATAAAATTAGAATTATGTCTTAGACGACGCGGAAGAGCCCTACGGGATAACCGATGGGGCTGGGGGGAGGGAGGGAGGGAAGGGGGTGACTTTTGTTACGCGCTGGAATGTGTCCCCGGGTTTTAACGTACGACTCGGCCCAAGATTACATCCCCGACGATTTCCCTCATCCATCAACTTATCTCGCTACCGTGCTTATTAAATTCGGCTTCCCGAGGACGAGACGCGCGCTAACTCAAATTCGATTTTTGAGGAAACATGGCGCGAGAGCGTAAAAGAACGTTGCCGATCATTTTTCTTAACCCAATTTTAAAAAATACGTTGAATAAGTACTTTCGGAAAGTTGGATTTGGAAATTTATTGTTCAGAAAATATACCGGGAGGCTGCGTACATTACAAACGAGAAGATGGACTTTGACGGTGTACGTAAGCGTCTGTGAAAGTGACCGTTATAACGGTTTTAACGGACTTTTACACAACGCTAACGCACACCGTCGAAATCCATCTTCTCGTTTAATAAGGAATCGTAAAACGATTTTGCAAATATTTATCTATTGCGCAAAATCAAATGATACACTGTACAAACAACCGTAATTTTTTTATACTTGAATATAGAAGTTTTGAAAGTTTCGCAGTTCGAAATCGTAAAACGTAAAAGTTCTGGAACAATTCAAAAATTCAAAAAGTTTATTTTATAACATGAAAAAGTGTTCACGATGCAAATATAATTTTATCGCATATTTTTAAAAATTCTTCTAAATAATACAAAGTGTATCGATATATTTAAAAAATGAACGTGTAAAAAAGATTATCAAAAATAATCGTTCGTTAAAATCGTCAATGAAGTGTTCTACTATACCGACAAAAAACGTATTTTTTTAAATCCATATTTAAAAATATTTTCATGCTATTTCACATTTTTTTACGTAGCAACAAAAACAATATTACTTGTATTTATCACAAATATTAAAAAAATCCCACATTTCATAAAAAAATAATCATTACCTTTGAGTGTCAAAATAAAACACTTTTCTCTCAAGATTTCGTGTTCGAAGACTGATCACTTGGAATTAGAGTAAAGTTGAACCGATCAGAAGTGTCGTTTTGAAAAGGGCCGAGCATTTAGAACGAAGAAAAAGTCGCCGTGGGTCGTTTAACGAATTAACAATTATAATTTCGGATTATAATTCACGTGATTAGCATGAGTGCTCATCAGCGGATCTGAAAACTTTGAACGCTTGGACCGGCATACCGAGAGGAATAATTTTGCGATCAAATGGGACCGGGGAAGGAAACGAGAAAATTGAACAAGAGAAATTTGAAGGAAACTAAATTAGAGAGAAAGATATTCCCGGGAATAACGACATTTATATGCGTGCGCGAATGTCGCGCCTGCTATTTTTCAACTTTTCGATATTTGTTTGCTTGCATTTATTTACACTCTCGATTTGAATTAATGAAAAAATAATTAATAAATTACACACTATTAAAAAACTATTATAAAAAACATATTTTTGCAATATCGAACTATTCTACTTTGCAGGATAGGATATGTTAAAAATTAAGTACACCACAGCATTTAAAAATAATTTCATTTCTGTATTTCAAAAACATAGTTTCTAATTTTCCAAACGGCAAGAAAAATAAACAATGGATAATAAATATACAGAATATCATCAACTACGTTTTACAAATTAAGGGATATAAAGAATGTCCCAATATTGTACAAAAATAATCCCAAATCCAAACCTAGGAAACAATGATTGATAATACGACGAAAAATTTTCTATTTGTTTTCCAATCACGAAAACATAAAAAATGACTTGAACGCATAGAAAAAAGTTACAAGTCGTTTTCCATATTTTCACGAAATGTATTAATATGGGGAATCAAATTTCCAAAACTAGTCAACAATTGTGTTCAATATGTACATATCCGCGATTTTAACATTCATCAATTGACTTAGATTACAATTGGAATGACTTACAAATCTAACTCAAACTGTACATGTCAACCAAGTTATCACCCATTTTCCAGAACGACTCAAATACAGGAAAAATTTTTCCAAAATGACTTCTTTCCGGAACAACTATTTCACGAGTTTGAAAAAATAGTTTTTTTATTTTCTAGAAAAATTGTTTTGTGGGTAAATAAAAAAGTTTCACATACAAAATTTCATTTGATTCAAATGTTCCTGAGTATAATTTTATTATTACTTTTATTTTTGTAGTTCAAATTTCTTTTATTCATTTCCGTTCTACAGAATTCTAAAGTCTGTATTATTTTATTTATATCGAACAGAGATAAGTCTATTTTTATTCTTTGTTTCTACTGGTCCCCATATATTATTTCATATACATCTCGAAAATTGACAGAAACACATCGCTTAAGAAATTATAGCAATGTGCTCAATATGAATTCAAAATTCACATATCCTTTAAAATTATCATTTTTCAAAGAAACGAAAAAATACGTATTGATTTTTTTTCGAAAACAATAAATACGTACATGTGGCCAAATTTGATTTTTTTTTATGCAACTTCCTAATTTTGATGATTTCTGAATTACATCAAATGACCCTTGTAAATATTAAAACATTGCAAAATGAATTTCGTTACATTATTTGATTTTATTGTCAAATATTGATTGATCCCTCTGCATTATTTTTAAATAATTCAAAAAAATAAAGACCATCATTATTTTATGTTGAATCAAAAGTAGATGAGCCAATTTTTATTCTACAATTTCCCATGATTGTACTATAAACTCGAGTTGATTTGTAAATGGCGATTGTTAAACATCGAGCTTCTCATTGTTCTGAATTATGGGCGTTCCAGATAACAGATCCCGTACAATAGCCGCGAATCCGATTTTTATATAAACGACTCACGTGATATTATTCAGGATACCACGTGTACCTGCCCCCTTCCTCAACGAGTCTTTTCAGTTCCCCAGCCGAGTACCCCAAGATTGACTGCAAGTCGCATTCGAACTTGTAGGTGAACCGTTTGTTCGGTACTTTCGAAATCATGTCGCCCTGGTAATAATAACGAAGAGCGCGACTGAGCTTCTCGTAATTCATGGCCCGTTTGTTTTTGCGAAGACCCCAGAGCCTGGCGACCTCTTCCGGCTGAATCAACTTGAACTCACCGAGAACGCCGACCCATTCGATGCTGTCACGGTGCTCCCGGTCCGTCAACAGTTCCAAGAGGAACTGCCAGAGCTGGACTTGACCGCTGTTCGCTCCACGAACAGGCGAAGAAGAGCAGGACATGTTCATGGGCACGGCCGTCATGCAAATCTGCTGACCTTGATGAGATGGCTTGGGACTTTTCTCAGCCTTCTCTTTCACCGGTGTTTTGAGGACTTGGTTGGCCAAGAAAGGAATGTTCATGGCCAATACAGCTATAGAAAAATCGTTTCTTTGAGTATTGGAGTACTTACATTGCAATAACCCCTGCTTTTCAACACTTTGTATAGAAGAAATCAACATTATCGACTGTGAATCAAATCATTAGGCGAGTTTGCAAAACACTAAACTACAATATCATTCAATGTTCATTTTTTGAAGACTCCGTTACGTTAGACTTTTTTTTATGGGGGGGAGGGTCATGACCCCTAAAACAATGCATAAAAAACGCACCAACAACCCTCTCTTTCTTGAGTATTTCCCAATGCGTTTGAAAATAGTTGTGTGGGTCTAGAGGAACTTTTTTTCTAAACTCCTCGTGCGACAAATTGCACAATTCGGAACCCGTCAAACTCCAATCTGCCAATTTGAGGGAAACGGAGGGAAATTGTCTCGCTGCCCATTGCAACCAATGTCTCACGTGTGTTGATGACCACTCGTAAGGGTTAAGTGGAATTTTCAGACGATCCTGTAAAAAAAAAATTTTCCAAAAACCCGTGTTTGGCCTTTCAAATTTCATTTTCTCAATGAGCTTGTTACCATATCGTTAACGAATTGCTGGTCTTTTGTCCATTGGCGATTTTCGGCTGGCGGCTCGAAATGTACAGAGCTATCTAAAAAAATGTCACTTGTTACGCGAATGAAATTTTTTTTATTTTTAATGTAGAAATAACAGTTCGGCAAAAATAGACTTTCAGAAAAAGGCATGGAAAGTTTTGATAGGAATGTGTAGATCAGGTTGCCACTAATCGATTCCCAAAACAGTTTTTCTTAATGTCTTCCCGTTTTCTTGTAATTAATTTTTGAATTATTTAAACTTTCAGTTGGACGAAAAACTGTTTTTTTCGACCGATTTTCTACAACAAAAAAACAAACTGTAGGTTTTTGTAGGCAAGAAATTCATTCCCGTCATTATTTTCAAAAAAAAAATTATTAATTTCAAATTGAAAAATGAGATGAAATTAATGGACTTGATCATTAGTCAAGTCTTTTCGTGGAGGAAAAATCAAAACTCTGTGGAATGTGGAAATAGCGTATGCTTGTATACCTATATACATTTTTTCTCGGACTTGACCCAAATTTGCTGCCTCGATGCGTCGATCGCCAGGAGTAGACTGAGCTATTGAAAGTCGACCCCCCAATATGAGCGTGACTAATGATCAAGTCCATTAATTCCATCACATTTTTAAATTTGAAATTAATAATTTATTTTTGAAAATAATGAGGGGAATGAATTTCTTGCCTACGAAAACCTACAATTTGTTTTTTTGTTGTAGAAAATTGATAAAAAAAAACAGTTTTTCGTCCAACCGAAAGTTTAAATAATTCAAAAATTAATTACAAGAAAACGGGAAGACATTAAGAAAAACCGTTTTGGAAATCGATTAGTGGCAACCTGATCTACACGTTCCTGTCAAAATTTTTCATCCTTTTTTTTTACTGAACTGTGTAATATATGTATAGGAATAAAAATTGTATTGATATTTTTTAAGTTTGTTTCAACACATCAATTGTGAAATATTTTCATTTTTACCATTATTACTTTCGAATCCTGGAGACTCGTCATCAGTCTTGAGTACATCTTGGATATTTATTTTCTGCTGGGAAGTCATTATTTGCACATTGAATTGTACTAAACCTCTTCCATCGTCGCACAGATGTTCTTCGTTACAAAGACTCACTAGATTTTTATGACTTTCCAACTGTAAATGAAGTATTTTCACAAGCTTCATATATTTTTAATGAAAAAGAACATTTAGAGTGTACGACTTGATGTGAAAAATATCTTTTTTGAATTTTTCCAAATCAATATAGTTTATTCTACTCCAGGGATAATGTAAAATAATTATGGAAAAAATACATACATAATTATTAAATTGTATGAGAATTAAAGAAATATAATTCTGGAAGAAAATTATGAATAAAATTATGATAAAGGAGGGAAAATAATATGAAAATAAATAAATAAAATATAAAATCATACACATAATTATAAAATAACTACGAGAAAATAATATTTTGTGGCAAGTATCTGAATTTCAATGTAAGAGGAAAAAAAACTTTTTTGAATTTTTCCGAATCAATATAACTTATCCCTACTCAAAGGATAATTTGAAATCATTATGAAAAAAAAAACGTAATTAAAAAATTGTATGGAAATAAAAGAAACAATTCTGGAAGAAAAATATAACAAAAAATGATTAAAAATGCATATGCATAAAATTATGAAAAAAATTATGATACAGAAGAGAATATAATATGAAAATAATTAAATTAAATATAAAATTATACACATAATTATAAAATAATCATGAAAAATAATATTATGTGGCAAGTATCTGAAATTTTAATGAGAGCAAAAAAATATTTTTTTTTAATTTTTCCAAATATAACTAATCCTACTCAAGAAAACTTAAGAAAAAAAAAAAATTTTAATTGTATGAAAATAAAAGGAACATAATTCTGAAAGAAAATAATGGTAAGAAATTTTTCAAAATAAATGCATAAAATTATGATAAAGAAGGGAAAATAATTAAATGAAATATAAAATCATATACATAATTATAATAAAATAATTAAAAAGTGATATTTTGTGGCTAGTATCTGAAATTTGAATGAAAGAGAATGAAAAACCATTGTTGGGACAACCAAATGATGCATTTATTTTCAAATTACCGCTTGTCGGCCCTGTAAGATGAAAGTGTAATCAGTGAGATCGACCCCCAGCCTTTGCTCTAAAAGGTTCCTCAACGTCGACAAAGGTTCGCTGATATCCATGTGCTGCAAGAGAACTTCATCACAATTATCATCGTTGTCATCGTTGTTCTCCAAATCAAAACTAGGTTCGATCTCCAAATTAGAATTTTCTTGGTGAAACTGCGCTATGAAATCATCCTCTTGGGACAAAATATTGTCGTGCTCCATTTTCAAATTTTGTTAGATTTTTGCATTGGCGTCTGAACAAGCACTGGAAAATTAAATAAATTCATTTTAATTTTTCAAGAAGAAATTTAAAGTAGTCATGATTTTTCGATATTAAAAAGTATGTTAATAATAGTTTATGTAATTATTTAGTTATTAATGCACATTTAAATGTTATAAAAATACTCATGGAATTATGAATTTTTTTTTAAGCAATATAAAGACACATCATTTTCATAGAAATTATTTTTTGGCAATGATCGTTGAATGATATTTTGGAATATGATTTTTTGTAAGTAGTTACGTTCACAAGAAAAGAAAATAGAATGTTAACAAAAATATAGAGAAAAATAAGCAAATAACCAGATTTGAATGATTATGTATTTGACAGTGTTAATTAAGGAATAATTCAGGATGAAACACGATTTTTAGAGAATCCTATTAAGATGTTAAAGTAATGCGATGAAAAAGACATAAAAAACATTAAAAGCTGTTTGCACCTTATTACGGAGAACTTGTTTAATCTTTCTCCCTTGATTTTTATCAGTTTCTGTTGTTTTCCATTCGTACATAACAATTGGTGACAGATAGTACACATAACACACATGCATACAACACATATGCGCTGATTACACCGCCATTGTATGGGTGCGGCCATACTGTTTTATTGAGAGCGGCCATTTTTAACGCTCACATTTGAATTTTAATATTCTATCGAATGGAATTTCATTGCGTCTTGGCTCATTTCAATGAAATATTTTACTATTGACAATAGATTCTACAATTTGCAATTCTAAAAATTGAAAATCACCTAATAAGTGCCTTTTTCGGGCTGAGTAAATACGTGTTAAATAAGCGCGCAACAGTTTATAAGTTGTACAATAATTTAATCACACATTCGTTATTTTTTTTTAATTATAACCGAGTAGGTGTAGCAAAGTTAATTTATACATTGTATAGAACAATGTAAAAAAGTAATAAAAAGTCCTTCAAAGTTTTAAAAATACCGAGAAAAATGCGAGTAACTCTAAACATCTTTCAACATTCACAAGATCTTCAAAATTTCTCCTACTTTTTTCAGGATTTATCAAACTTTGAAGGACTTTTTCATTATTTTTTAGATTTTTCTATAGATATCTTGAATTCAGTGCTGTAGAATGAAAATTTAGATTGATTTTTAGTAATTTTATAAATTTTGGAGGAAATTACATCTACAATAGATTTCACATTTTGACAAATTTTATATATCTCTTTTATTTTTTCAGTATTCATGATACCGTATAGTTTTCTAGTATTTTTAGAATTTGACGCTTTAGATCTCGCAGTATTTTAGTGAGATTTTTTCAAATTTTTCAATGAAAAAGTTCTTTGATGGAAATTTAATACTTTCAGTTTTTCTTCAAAATTTGAATAATCCGAAAAATTTGTATTACAACATTTAAATAATTCAATTTTCCAAGTATGAAAGTTTCCTAACTTTTTTGGTTTCACATCAATTTTATCAATTTCTTTCTATCACTAGGTTAAAACAACTTTCCAAAATAGTATTTTCTACATTATTTTAGCCAAATATTTATGAATGAAATACTGTCTACAAAAAAAATTTTTTCTTTTATTTTATAATTTTCATTTTTACAATCATCATGAAATAGTTCCATTAAAAGTACTACTACAGTAGAAAAAAAACTTCCATACATAATTTATGTTAAAACTAGCCAGAGATATCCATAAATAATTTAAGTCTTATAAATTTTTCTCTTTTCCAAAAATAATAAATAACTAAGAACATGTTTTGTGGTGTCAAGTTCGTATATTTCAATTTATACAAGAATTATAAAATTGTATATGATTTATTTTGAAGTTGGTTTCTTGGATTTTGGTAGCCCTTCACGGAAACCATTTCTGAAACAAGAAAAATGATTTTTTTTAGTACTGTGATGGTTAATCTTTTGCAGACTTAATATTGTTCAAATCTGATGATAAAAACTTACTTGAACTTCCTTCGAACAATTTTGAGGTGTCGCATGCGGCCAGTTCCGGTGGTCTTTCGCCTTTTAGCCTTGATCGACCAGTTATCTGCAAATCAGAACAATAAATTAATGTTTACATGAAACTAAAAACAATGCATATGAATAGAACTTAAGTTTTGATGTAAATTGAAAGTTTGAACTAATTTTCACTCATTTCAAATATATGAATGAATAAAATTAAAATTAATCTATTATTCAAAAATTTTTTCCAAATAATGACAGTTTGATGATTATAATTCATTGTATATTATTTATTGCAATTATTGATTACATAATAAATCAATAATTGTTAACTTTGATACTCAATACTCAAATTGTGAGTTTGTAGATTCTTGTAAAAAATTTACCAACTTGAAATAATTTTATTAACCTTGCCAAGGAACTTAAAATTTTAGTGAGATTTCCTGTGTTTACATGAAAATTATATATTAAAACCTTTGGATCAAATTTCATTAAATTAAAAAATTTTTCAATAAACTATTTAAAAATTGAATTATTACTAAATATTGACATTACATTTCTTCACTACTCCAGATTATTAATTCTTCTAATGTGATGAAAATTTTTATGATTGATAGTAAAAGAATAAAATTTTTTAAAATATTTACAACTGTAAATTCAACATTGTAGTGAAATTTTTAAGGTTTAAGAAACTTGAATTTTATAATTTAAATTTTAGTATCTTTAGTAAAAAAAGTATTATATTAAAATCAAATATAGATTTTATTCTGATTTATGTTTTGACTCTCAATGGAATACTTAGTCTCATATTTTCATAGGACAAAATAAAAAATTTTTTTTTGAAACTATAACCAAGTAAATAGTAGATTGTTAAAAATTATTAACCTGGTTCAAGAAAAAGTCAGTAATTATGACAATATATACTTTCTTTAGCAAGCAAAAATATTAATATTTTACTTTTGAATGAACTAATGTTTAGACAAAAATTAAAAAAAGAAAGATAAAGATACATAGAACAAAATTTTCCCAAAAATAGGCACTTTTAATTATAAAAGTTTGATGAAAATTTACATAATGGATAGTATAAAAATTAAATTTTTTCAATATTTTACCAGTATTTTTTAAGGTCAGAAATTTTTGATTGTTCAATTTTTATTTTCATATATTTTATTTATTTGAAAAAAATGTTGAATTACAATAAATAATTGTTTTTAAATATGATTTCTGTGGACGATTCCAGGACACATTCAAAAATCCAAGATATTTATAAATTATATTTACTGATTTTGATTCTTCATAGATTTATGACCAAGTAATTATTAATTCGTCAAAAATAATCTCACTGGTTTATGAAAATTTGAGTAAATATGACAAAATGAGTCTTACTTCAGCAAAAGAAAATATAAATATAATGCTTTCGAAGAAATTAATGTTTAGACAACAATTTAAGGAAAAAAAGTTAGACACATTTAGCAGCATTTCCCTAAAAATAGGCACTTTTGATTATAAATATTTGATGAAAATTTCTATAATTGATAGTAAGGGAATTTAATTTTTCAAATATTTCATTAATTGTAAATTCAACATTTTTCATGTTTAGAAATGATGAACAATTTGATTTTAATTTTCATATATTTAATCAAGTATAAAAAATGTTTAATTACAAAAAAAATGTAATTCTTTATCTAATTACTGTAGGGGATTCTTATACATACTCAAAAATCTAAGATTTTCAAAAAACATTCAGATTTTGATGCTTTATAAAATCATGAGCAAGTAAATATTAATTCGTCAAAAATTTAGTAATTATGACAAAATAGACTTACTTTAACAAACAAAAATATGGATATGTTTCTTTTGAATGAATAAATGTTTGGGTAACAATTAAGGAAAAAAAGTTGAGTAACATAGAATAAATTTATCCCAACAATGAACACTTTGAACTATCAAAATTTTCATAATAGATAATAAAAGAATTTAATTTTTTGAAGCGTAAGTTTAACATTGTAACCAAATTTTTCAGGGTCAGAAATCTTTAATCATTAAATTTTTTTTTCTGTATATTTAATCAAGTTTGAAAAATTTTTAATTAGATAATAAATCAATTTTTTTATAACTTCTGTAGGAAATTCTTAGGCATATACACAAATCCAAGATTTCTAGGGAACAAAGTTTTAGATTTTGACAATGATAACATAAGTATTAATTTGTCAAAAATTAACTGACTTTGGCAAACAAAATATAAATATTTCACCGTCAAACAAAATTTCAAAAAGCATTCAAACTTTTATACTTTTATGACTCGTTTTGGACAATTATGGATAAAAAAGTACAAAAGAACTTAGAACGAAATTTCTCTCAAAATATACACATAAAAATACTTACAGGATCGCATCTTTTTGGCCGGATATCCACACTGTGCACATTGAGATTTTTGGATATGGTATGAAGATCTGCCACATCGTCTGCACAAGGTGTGCGTTTTATTGTGACGCTCCCCAAAACTCGACGTTCCTTTCGTCTAAAAAACCACATTCCTATACACTAACTTCACAATGTAAACAACGCTCCTCGAAACTTTGCCATGAACTATAATATTCAATCCGAATTTATCCTATACGTCACTTTAGCTCACCGTTTTTTCGAAAATAAATCTTTTTTTTTTCCCGGCAGAAAAAATTGACAAAATTTTATGGAGCACAAACACTGCCGAACATAACCTATACGCGGATGTCAGATGGCCAAAATATGCATTTTTACGACCGCGAATCAAAAACGATTCAGAGAAATTGGGGCATCAAACGTTCTATAATTCATGGCACGAATCGATTCGCGTTATTTTATTGAGATTGCAATAATATTTTTGGATTTTTTCGGAAGAAAAAGTACCGACCATTTTTGTTTCTCTTGCAGACGGAAAAAAGAAATATGGCGTCGGCGGGATTTGTTTTGAAATTTGACCGTTAGCAGCGCCACTTCCGAATGTTTCCGAACAAACCCGAACTGCGGCGCGATTTTTTAATTTGAATGATTTGAATACAAACTGTTTCGTTTGATTGTTTATTTTGAATAAACAGCGGAAATACTTGAAGTGCTCGAGTATTAATTTTGAAAAATTCAAGATCTTTCATAAGAAAAGTTTCAAAATTCGATCGTGTCTGAATTATTGAAGAATTTTTGACGATGGTGTTAACCGTAATTCTCTTCGATCACGATTTTTGAATTTGAATTTTTGAATATACAAACTGTTTCGCTTGATTGTTTATTTTGAATAAATAGCGAAAATACTTAAAATGCTCGAGTGTTAATTTTGAAAAATTCAAGATCTTTCATAAGAAAAGTTTCAAAATTCGATCGTTTCTGAATTATTGAAGAACTTTTTACGATGGGTGTTAACCGAAATTCTCTCTGATCACGATTTTTATGAAATCAGAATCTTTATTATCACCTAATTGAGAAGTTGCATGGAACAAAAATCAAGTTTAGCGACATATGTATCAATTATTTTCTAAAAAAAATCAATACGTATTTTTCTTTTTTTTTTAAACGATTATTTTAGAAGATATGTGAATTTTTAATTTCGTATACATAGATATACTGAGCATGCAAATGACGTCATATAGTAAGAATGAGGCGGGTACCTTTCTATTGGAATGCTAATTGTTGAAATAGAGAATTATAGGGAAATCTAGGGAATTTCTAGGTTTAAATCATGAATTTACCAGAAATTCCCTAGATTGCCGCTAAATTCCCTAGATTTCCCCATAAATTCCCTAGAATTCTCAACAAATTAGCATTCCAACAGAAAGGTACCCGCCAGAATGACATCACTTGGTTTAACTTTTCAAAACGATATATCTCGGTCAATTTTTGAGATATGACAAAAAGGAAAAACGTGTATCTGATATTTTTAATAAACTAACATTATCAGCAATAAAAAAAAAATGCTAAAGAAAATAAAGTAGATGGAAAATTGGCTCCGAGTGATCATTTCAAATTCTTTATACATTGAATGAGGAACAGAGCAGTTTTGATATTTAAAAAAATTTAAATGAACGTTTTGGGATAAAAAATTGGCATATTTTTGAGTCAGATTTTTACGAAATAATAAAACAAAATGATTAAACAATAAAACATTATTCCAAAATTTATTTCCATACATCTTTGTTAGCGTACATAAAAAGTTGCTTATTTCATCTTCAGCGAAGAGCTTTTATTCTTCTTCGCTCTCGTTCGAAAATGCATATGCTATGAGCATTTCATTACTCATATTACTGCCACTTGGAACTTGATGACCAAAAGTAACAACACAATTTTTCAAGCGTGAACCTTCTTTGATGACACAATCCGAGCACAAAATACAATTTTCAAGGGTGCACCTGAAATAAAAGAAAAAACACATTAGCTGCGTTCAGAAAATTCAGGCAGTGTTTTTCAGCAGAAAATTTTTTAGAAGAACCAACCTCTCATTGATCGTGACATTGTCCATGACGATACATTGAGTAAGTTTGGTTTTCGAATCGATTTTTACATTGGTTCCAATGTAGTTTTCACTCAATGAAGTTTTTTCATCGACAAAAGTGTTCTCGTCGATGTTGCAATTTTGAAGTTGAGTACATTTCACGACGGCAGAACTTGCAATCACATTCCCATTTTCATCTTCACTCTCTTTTCTCAGCTTTTCTGCGAGTTTACACTCTCCTTTATTGGATTTGTCTCCATCCACATTGTTCTTGCAATGACTGATCTGTAAAACAATTTGGAAAATTTTATTAGATATCAAATTTATTTAATTTTAATTTAAATGAATTTGAAGAAGCGTTTTTTACCATTTTGTTCGCGTAACTGTACATTTGTATGGTATTTGCTCTGCATGCCCAAACGTTTTTATCTGTTTCAACGTACGCGTAACACCGTATTTGATCATTATGATAAGCAGGATTCAATCCCGCGGAATGATCATTAAAATATGACATTTCTCTGATCTTCCGAGTTAAAAATGTTTCCTTGCAATACGTGAAAATGTCATCATTCACTTGTTCTTTTCCAACCAAATCCTCTTCCTCGTCTGAATTTCGCATTAAGGAATTCTCAGCTTTGAGCTGTGACTTGACTAAATATGGAATAAAGTCTCCTTTCAAAGAATTCCATTTCCTGAAAAAATTGCAAAAAATAATAAAAGATAAATGAAAAGATACTGAATATTAACTTACTTCACATGTGCCAAATAATTGATAATCCACTTATCGAAAATGTACAAATGCGCATCGAGCAACTTGGAATGCATTGTGAAATTATTGAATTTCTCCAACAGGCTCTTGGAAAATTTAGTGAATTTTTGGAAATCCATAGTAGATGCAAAGAAAACTAATCTGTTAGTCTCTTCTTCGATTCCGATCAAATGATCATCTATCCTCTGTTTTTCCTTTAACCCTGGAGTCACCATTGATGAAGGAATAGTTGGGCTTGGAAACATCAAGGAAACCATTGAAGGCTTGTGCTTCCTGAACAAATTCAACGAATTTGAAAGAGATGCGTTTGTTATCAAGTCGCAGGAAACAACAACGACATCGGTGTAAATGTGATCGGCGATGAGTCCGATGGCATCCACGGTTCCAAGTGTATCTAATCGCGGCACAACGACGATTTTGATGACAGCCTTGAAGTTGAAAAAAGTGATTGATTATTGCTAAAATATCTATAAATAAATGAAATAAAATTGATATTGTAATACATTATTAAAATAATTAAATAATTGAAATAATAATGAATGATTTTTTAAAATTAATTAGGTAGTATTTAAGTAAAATATGTATTACAATTAAAATATACAACTATACACAATTATTAAATTGATTATGTAGAATTAAAATACAATGAAAAAAATTTTATGAAAATAATTAAATAGTGTTTTTAAAATAGTTAAATCAAAATAGTTGAAAATATTTTTTAAAATACTTAAAATAATAGTAAATAAAATATATAAATAGGAATCTAAAAAATAAAAATCTGTAAAAATATATGAATAAATACAATAAAATTATTATAATAATGAATTATTAAAATAATTAAATAACTTGAATAACAATGAATGATTCATCGTAGATTCAATGAATTTTTTTGTCGACAGTTTTTAAGGGTTTTGCTGAATTCGCTTTTTTGAGGTTTAAAATCATTGATGGTAAATCTTAGAAAAAAAAATTCATGTGTGATTTTTTAACATTGTAAACTTTGTGAACATTAAAAATATAAATAAATAAAATTTTATGAAAACCTATTTTTATAATAAAATATAAGATTATATGATATCATTATTATAGATGATAATATTATTAATATTATATTATAATACAACATAATATATTATATAATATAATAATATTATTATATTGATAATATTATGAAAATATATTTCTATAATAAGAATTTGATGAAAAAAAAAATATTCAAAGATTCTTATGATCAAATAAACAACAAAATTAAAGCTAAAAACTGCACGAAATAAAAATAATAAAAAACTCTGGTTATACATGCAGTTTAACAAAAATAAAAATTACTAAATTGCACAAAAATTTTAAATGAATATTTTAATTTACACACTTGTATTATTAAATTTTATTCTTATTTATTTATGATAGTTTATAACAAAATTCTATTAATATATTATACATCTCAATTTTTTTACACTCAATCGATTATTCAAAGTGATGTAATAATCACCGCTAAATCATCAAAAAACTTTTTCGGGTCAGAAAAAAAAATATTTATACAACCTTGAAATGGTATTTCTGCAGAGCTTCCTCGATCTTCACTTTGGCAAATGGACTCGCCACGACGATGATGATTTCTGGGAAGTTGGCTTCTTCTAGAAGGTTCAGTGGGTAACAGATCATCAGTTTGTTCCCGATTGGGAGCAGGCATTTCAGCTTACTCGACGTCAATTCCGTCATCCGCGAGCCGTTTCCTCCCGCGAGGACAACGGCCTGAAATTCCGATTTTCGCGACATTTTTTTAATTCAATACTAAACTTTTAGTAACGTATGTTCAGATATTGAGAAAAACGTGAGAGTTTGCTGTTGTTATTGTTCGTGTTCTCTTGTCAGTTATTATTATGATTATTATGATTAGCAGACGACAATTATGTGCACACATGTTCAGTGCAGACTTCTCACTTTGGAAACGGCAAGCTGTAACAAGGCACGTATACTATACCTATATATTGTGTATATAGGTATAGTTTACGGCTTTGCTACAACTTGCCGTTTCCAAAGTGAGAAGCCTGGTTCAGTGTTTTCAAAAAGAGAGAGAATTGGTTGTGTGCATACGTATATATATATATTTGCTCTCTCTTTGAAGAAGAATTTAGAAGAAACAAATAAAGGAATGTTTTGTAACTGTAAATTTGTAATACTCATGGTAAAAATTACCCATTTAAACGAAATTTCAAATACCACACATTGACCATTACATTCCATTCTACTTCCTCATTGGTGGAAATTTTTCAATATGACGGCTGACGGTAGATAACGATGTGGTCAATCTGTCAATGCGAATTGTCATAACACTGCATACTCACGAAAGTGAACATGGCTTCTCTTCAGATTTATCAAAAACTGTGTTTCTTCAAGAAAATATTAGATGTGAACGCGTAAGTTTTGAAAATTAATAGTTAGCAAAAAAATAACAGTTGGCCTTTTCGAATTTCACAATGTTTTTTTACGCTGTTACGCATTTACAAAACATTCTTTATGTACATAACCTCCATATTTATGTATAAAAGTTCTAGAAATTTAATGTTGTATTTGTAGAAAACAATATGATTGTAGAAACTTATTTTTAAAACAACAATAGTGCATAAAACTACGGAAATTCAAGAAAAGAAGTAATGAAATTCGAAATTCAAATTTACATGTTTTATTTCGGATTGGGAACTGTAATTTCCAAAACATGTCAAAAACATAATGTCCAAACCACAATGTTCAATAAATTATATGATTTCCAAATAATATCATAAAACCAAATTCTACGAATTTTGGAAAATATTGTTTAGATATGGCTATAAATTATTTAAAAAGATTTATATATAATAATGTAAAATAATAAAATAAAAATTTTTTCACTGTGAAATTCTAGTGATTTAAATTTCAATATCGGTGTAAAAAATTTTCATGACATTAAACTTTGATATTGTTTATTTGGGTAGCTCAATTTTGAAATAAGAAACTCCAAAAAATCAAATAAAAAACAATAATTACTGTATTTATTATCATTTATTAATTCACGGAAGTTTGTTGTACTCGCCTCTTTCTTGACAATTAATATTATTATAAAATTGTTATACAGAATTAACTTTATAATTTTCTTATTTTGCAGAGTACACAAGTTCCAAACAATACGGTGCTACGCTCAATTTGCAAGTACTCGTGTTCGACCAATTCTCAAAAGAGAACAGATTCAAGCGTTAGACGAAACTGAGCTGAATAAATTAGCTCATGTCAAGTTTTTGCCAGCATGGAGAGGAGAAACTTGTTCGGATTTTTATGATCCTGTTGTCAAGTGAGAATTTTCAATTTTTTTCATGTATTGTAATTACAATTAATGTAATAATCATTTCCTTAATATTTGCGAATTCAGCAGAAACAGATTTTCAATAAACTCATTGTAAAACTATATTTTGTAAAAAAAATAACAAATTTGCAGTAAATTCACGAATTATGTCATGAGACATGGAAGGAAAGATTTGGCACGAACGCAAGTGAGACATGCGTTTGCAACCATAAAACGAATCCAAGTTGAAAAATATAACAATGCTCCTCCTGAGGAAAAAGAAAAAATTGAAACTGATCCCAAGAAGATTTTCTTTCGAGCCTTGGAAAATTGTTGTCCGGCTATGGAGCTGAAAGGCATGAAAAAAGGAGGAATTACTTATCAGGTAATAATAAAAATTTTGAACATGATCACTCCTTTCAAAAAAGTAAAATTTATCAATATTTCTTATAATTTTTTCAGGTTCCCATTCCATGTACTGATAACAGAAAAACTTTCTTAGGGATGAATTGGCTAATTCAAGCTGGGAAAGATAAAGACCAAAAACTTGTGCGTTTCTACCATCAATTAGCTCTGGAAATTGTTAGCGCAAGTGAAAATGAGGTAAAATATCAAAAATCATGAACTTCTCTAGTTACAACAACATTTAACGCTAATAACAATTTTTGATTTTCAGGGAAGAGTCGTGAACCGAAAAAGGGATCTGTACAGGCAGTGCGAAGCAAATCGAGCATACGCCCACTTCCGTTGGTCATAAAAACGATGTGCATGTTAAAAAATTGAATTTTTATTTATAAATGCATTTGCAAACCGTTCAAAAAAATACACACTATATGTGCGAATACAACTATAAATAGAATTGTTTTAAATATCAGTTTCGTTTTTCTTTTCTTCCCCAAATACGTATACACTGAATTTTTTAAATTTGATAATTTTCAATATTTGAAGTAGTCAGTTTCGAAAATAAAAAATCTTAAAATTGCAATTTTCGGAAAATAAAATCAAAGTGGAATTTGGTCAAGTAAAAAAAACGACGATGTTAGAAAATAAATTTTTCATTTATAAATACATTTGTAAAACAACAAAAACTACACATCGTATCAAAAATAATATATAAGTCTCAAATTCTCTTTTTTTCAATTACACACTTCATGTGCAAACAAAAATATCATATAATTTCATAGTAATATAGGAATGTCGTTGCAGGTGTGAAAAAATATTTCCACTATGCACTTTTGGATCAAATATCACAGTCTCCGTTTCTTCAAATGCACACCTGAAAGAAAAACCTTAAATTATTACAGATTCATTACTTTAAAACACATATTAATGAAAAAAAAAATACTCTTTCTTTTGTAAGTCAGTTACAGTCACCAATGATAATCAATTTGGTCTGTAGATATATTGTTGACGTCATGAATAGTGTAATTAGCTTCGACACCTGTTTGTCATGCCAAATAAAATCATTCAGCACTCGTTGAAAAAAAAATTCCAAAAGCAAAATGGATAGAAAACAAGATAAAAATTCCTCAGACAGATTTTATTGTAATTCCCGATCTTCAAACTTGCATAATACACCAAAAATAATGATTATGTATTTTATTACTTTATGTTTCCAAATACACCAACGTTTACAAGTTCCGAACGCGTTTTTTTTTCTAATTTTAATAACTCTGTAACAAATTAACATGAAAAAAATCGTTGATGAGCGCTGTCATCCGCATCATTAAAACATCTCACATTTTCTTTATATATAAAAATATTCAAAAAAAATTCCGGTATTCATTGTTATGCATAAATTTCATGAAATTTTTCTTCTTTATATATTATTTTGACTTACATTATCAGGGCTTCAATAATAAACTCTATTATCACCATGACATATTACTCCATGGAAACAGTGCGTAAAATATCATTTACAATTTTTAACTCCGTTGTTTTGCTGAACAATGGAATTGCAAATTATATATAGGTATTCTCTGCATTGTTTCCAAAATAAAACAATCAAGTTAACCCTTAAATGTCACATCGGGTTAAAAAAATCTTTGGAATTGCAAAATATTGTTTATTTTGCGATTTAAATCGAAAAATTTTTTGTCATCTCGAATAATTTTTCATGTGACTAAAATCCTAAAATTGCAAGTTCTTAAATTTGATTTTTGGAGGAAATGACTAAATATATAATGTTTAACCGGGGAATTTTTCAAAAACTTTTTGGTTTCTTAAAGTTTATATTAAGGATGTTGATTTTCTATAGATTTTTTTAAAAATTAAAAAAAATTTTTTTTTACCAGTCGGTAATAAGAATTGTTATTATAAAAAACTGATTTATTAAATAAGCATCAATTATCCATGATTATTGTTAAAAAATCGATTTTTTAAAAAAAGTATCAACTTTTGATATCTCATTGATTTTTTCTTTAAAAAAATAAATGTCCAAAACGATAGTTTCTAAAAAAATCGATTTGAAAAAAGCCAACATCCCTAGTTCATGTTTTCCTTTTCAGAGTTTTTGAGGTTTTCGAATGTCGTTTTGTGTTTTTTCAAAAACAGCCTCAATTTTCATCTTTATTATTTTGAATGTTTGAGCTCTGCATAATTCGAATTGCTCTACTCACATTTTTTTAAACATTTCAACAATATTAACAAACATTTCACTTCTTTTTAAACAACAACAGATTTTTCACAAAAAATTTTTGGTAAACAAGATATATAGATATATATAAAAAAATTTCTTAGTAAAGTTTTTGAACGCGTGACAGTTAAGGGTTAAAAAGTAAAAATAATATTAAATAAAGACGAATATCTGACGAATCTTAGTCGAATGTAAAGTGTAAGAGGATAAGAAACGGAATAAAGTAAAGTGACGTTTCGTTTTTCAATGTTGGGTGGTAAAATCCTTGGTTGCTGCAGCGGCGTGGTCAAGTCTTTAAATTACGTCTCAATTGTTGCGTGCGTCCGGGCTTGTGTAACCAGTCAGTCTGTGAAGACAAATTTCATAGGTTAATTTAAGCCCCAGACACTCCTTCGCAACTTGAAAAATTTTTTCCCTGTAAATTCATCATCGATAATTTAAGTGCGTGTCCATAAGATGGAAATTCAAATTTTTCAAAAATCCATACAAGTCAACATTTTTCAATAGTTCATATGCATTCAGTCCAGAAAAGTCCTTGTTTAGTCTAACAACTTTGAAGTTGCAAATGAAATGATTTTGTTAATATTTCAATGATGGTGAATTTTAATTACATGTTTGTGGCTACCTAGAAATTTAGTTGATTTAACTTCAATGAATTTGATTTAATTTCATGCAAATCAAGCAAGAAATGAAACATGAATTCAGAAGTTTAAGGCGATTTCCTCCTTCCTTCAAAATTAAAAAAATACATGTATGATTAAGTTTAGTATTTTCAATGTACACGAAAAATTTCCATGACATTGAAAAAACTAAAACATTTTTCAATTTTGGAGTCTAATTTACTTACATCGCGTGCGTACTGCATTAATTACTGTTTTCGTCTGTACGCATACGCTTTCGGCGATCGTCATTAGTGTTTCGCTCAATCTTCACGTTGCGATCAACAGTTTCTCTTTCTTCTGCTTCTAACACTTTTAACCTGGAGCCATGTATCTCCTGGCCATGCAAGACCTGCAAACACATTTTTTCATCATGAAAAAAATTGTTTATAAACATTTCTACAGGCAATAAAATGTTATAAAAAAAGTTTTAATTACAAGAATCTTAAAAGTTTGACTTTTTTTAAAAAGATGAATTTCATTGTCGATGATTTAATGAATTTTTTTTGTCGACGATTTTTAAGGGATTCACTGAATTCGCTATTTTGAGGTTCTAAGTAGTAAATCCATTTATTTTATTAATTAATGAAATATATTTATATCATTAAAACGTAAACATTGAAAATTACTGGAAATTCCTGAGATTGTCGATAGCTCTAAAAATTTGTAAAAGTTACGAAAAACATGCTATAAATTTCATAGATTGTGGAATATATTGAAAATTTTTTTCAAGTACAAAAACTGTAACATTTCATGAAATCGGAATATTTTCATACTTGAAAAAATACTTGATTACGTACTTCGATCGCTCTGTTGGCACTTTCAACCGAGGCGTATTTAGCGTAACCACAGTTTTTGCCTTGTAACATGTAAACGTCTATGAGATTCCCGAATCGACAAAATGCATCTTTCATAGCGTAAATTGGAGGAACCGGTGGACCGCAGACGATGAAACATCGCTTAGCCACGTCCGCGTCTATGCTGGCCATTGGTTGTGGTGCAGGAAGGTTCACGCAATTTTCCATAATCGAGCAACCTTACAGAATTTTTTTTTTTTCAAGATCACCACTTATTACTTGACTTAGATATTTAAATTCTAGAGCATAAAGTTTAAGCGATGCAAAAAATAATCAAACAATATGTAAATACATTTTTTTTTTCATGTATATTTATGAATTTTAGAGCATCGAATTCCAAAAATTTACATAGAAATTAAATATAAAAATTTAGGAAATCTTCAAAATCATCTCACACTCAAAAAATATGAATAATCATTAAAATCTAGAAAATTGCAGTTTTTAGGAAAATATGAATAAATACTTACAAACTATAAAGCTTTAAATTTTAAAAAATGTTTATGGGAATTTATAAAATCATTAAAAATCCATGAAAAATACTAGAAAATTGAGTAACTACTAGAAAATACAAAAATATAATATTTAAAAAAAATACTGAAAATCAACTTAAATATTTTTTAATAAATCTACAAACTTTCTGAAAGAGAACAAAAATTTCAATGTGAAACTATCAAACAAAACTATTAAAAACTTAGATTTTCCATAAATATCCATTCATTTTTGCATCGCACACTCTTTCAATAATGTGCGCCAAATCCTTCAAAATTTGATTCATACTAAAAAGTTATTGAACATGAAAATACATTTTTTTTTTTTTTTTTTTCATGTATATTTATCACTTTTAGAGCATCGAACTCTGAAAATTGACATAGAAATAAAAAAAAAAAAAACATGGAAAATCTTTCAAATCATTTTACATTGAAAAAATATAAAAAATCATTAAAATCTATAAAATGCTGTTTTCATGAAAATATGAATAAATACTTACGAACTATAAAGCTCCAAATTCTAAAAAACGTTTATAGGAATTTATAGAATCATTAAAAATCCATCAAAAATACTAGAAAATGTAGTAAATTCTAGAAAATACAAAAAAACAATATTTTGGGAAAAAATACTGAAAATCAACTCACAATTTTTTTAAGAGAACAAAAATTTCGATTTAAAATTGTCAAGTAAGACTGTTAAAAACTCAGATTTTCCATAAATATCCATTCATTTTTACATCGCACTCTTTCAATGATTTATCTCAAGTTCCTAATGTTGAAGAAATAAAAATCATTAAATTCTTCAAAATTTGATGAATACCAAAAAATAATTGAAACAATATGAAAAAAAAAAAAATGTTTTTTCATGTATATTTATTACTTGTAGAGCATCGAATTCGAAAAATTTACATAGAAAAAAAAAATAAATAAATAAATAAAAATTTTTCGAATCTTTCAACACTGAAAAAATAAAAAAAATTATTGAAATCTAGGAAAGTGCTCTTTTCTGAAAAATATTAATCAATACTTTAGATTTATAAAGCCTCGAATTCTACAAAACGTTTATAGGAATTTATAGAATCATTAAAAATCCACAAAAAATACTAGAAGAAACAATATTTTTTAAAAAAATACTGAAAATCCACTAAAATATCTTTCAAAAAATCTACAAACTTTCTGAAAGAGAACAAAAATTTCAATTTAAAACTGTTAAGAACTAATATTTTTAAATAATATGCCAATCATTTCAACAGCACACATAACTTCCAATGTAGTGCGTCAAGTTCCTAATATTGAAGAAATAAAATATCATTATTTATATCCTTAAAAATTTGATTGATACAAAAAATACAAAAAAATTAAATAAAAATGAAATATCTAGAGTAGTTAAACACAAAGTGAATACATTTTTTCATATATGTGTATTTTTGACTTTTAAAACATCGAATTTTAACATTCACATACAAATCCAAATTTAAAATAAACATACAAATTTTCAAATCTTTTTACACTGAAAAAATTCAATAAGTTATTATTTTTTTTTAATTTTATTTATGTAATAAATATAAATTTGAAAATAATATAAAAATATTAAAATAATGTGTATAATCTTTTACAATATATACATATATATATTTCTTATAATATATACAATTTTAAAATTATATAAAACTTTAATAATATTTTATTAAAATTATATTATTAATAGTCAAAATCAGTAATGTTAAATAATATTAACGTTTATTATTAATTATATAAGTAATAGAAACTATTGTTTTATTGCAACTGCCAGTCAAAAACATCCACGTCAAGCAAGAAAATAAAAACTCACCTGGCGTATTAATTCCAGCATTCTTAATAAGGTTAGTCGCTTGCGCTATTGTTTGGGCAAGTTGCACCAAGTCAGGATTGGCTGAGGCGAGAACTCCACCAGCTATTCCCGGTTGCACGGAATTTCTCGACGTTGATATGGCTGTCAAATCCGGCTTGACAATCAACCGATGTCCTGGTGGGTACTCGAACCCATGTAACTTTTCCTTGGCATAAGCAGCTGCGCTCGGATTTGTGTATACAACTGAAACCTCGGGCCTTCGTGTCCTTGCATTTTGAGTCACTTGACAATAGTCCATTCCAGGCACAATGTCAAACAGCTTCCACAGCTGGTCCTGGTTCAGCCCAGGATGTGCAATAACTTGCAGTCTGGTATAACCTTCTGGGTTCGAGAAATTTTGGGCAATTTCTAAAGAAACGCTATTCCTACCAAAGTTATTGACACTGTCATATGATTGCCCAAGACCATTGCTGTAACTCGACTCGTTCTCTGGTTTTCGCTTTTTCGGATCCGCGAAGACAGCTTTAAATCGTCTGTCGCATTCCTCGAAAGCTCGAGCTGCGCTGGATACTTTTTTGAATTTAACGTAGCCAAAACCTTTTGACTCGTTTGTGGCTCTGTCTTTCACAACTGTCGCGTATTCTATGGATCCGAACTTGGCGAATTCTTGCTGGAGCTCTACATCTGTCATTGTTTTTGGTAAAACGCAGAACAGTCTTACCCATCTTTCTTCTTCGTTTGTTTCTCGGACGGATCCTTGGTCACGGCTGAAATCATTGTTTTTCTTGTTCTTACCAAGCAATTTTAAGTTAGTGCAAAGTGTAAATGAATGGTTGAGAGCAAAAAACAAACTAGTAATAGACAGACAGAGTGGCAACTCTGTCAAATGACGGGAAAAGGACTCACTTGGAAGCTATCATGACTTTAATTCGACGGTTGACAGACCCTACATTCTTGCCATTCATTTCCTCCAATGCAACTGCGGCTTCTGATGTTCTGGCGTATTTTATGTAAGTTACACCTGGAAATTAGTGTTGTTGAAATTTTTGAAAATATCAGATTTGCATTTTGATATATCAAAAAAAATTTATCGATAATCTAATATATCGATGATGACTTATCGGTTAAACAAACTATCGAATTTTTTTTGGATATTTAAAGCTTTCATTACAATAATTACAATTTGAATCGACAAATTAGAAAAATTTCAGCTACTTTGTCTCGCAAATTAATTTTGTAAGTGCTTGTTCTTGGGTTGAAGCTTCTTTTTGCAAATCGAAAAGGTTTTTCCTTCTTTTTCGTAAAACGAATTTAAATATTGATATTTTGATACATCGATAAAATATCAACATATCTACTGGAAATAGAATGGAAGACTAGTTACACAGTTAAACAACAAAAAATGCTCGGTAACTTTTTATTAAAATGAATGCCTTGGATCATTACTGAACAATCCCTATCAGGATTTTTAAAATTTAGTTCGATTTTTTGAGTTATTTACAATAATAAATATAAATTAAGAAAATATGTTTAATTTCATAAAATAAAAATATTATGACGTGCTTGACATGAGGAATTGGTCTCTACAATTTTTTTCATGAAAAAATGATTTCTTTTATTAGTTACTCCAGGTTTGATCTATTTCTTTAAGGTATTACATCCATAGTTGAATTTCTGAGATAGATTTTTATGAAAAAAATCACAGACAATCTTATATGCGTACAGAGTGAACCTGCGAAATTTCAGCTCGATCCACTGTCTAGTTTTTTGTAAAAAA
>JAPYZL010004624.1:0-18550 GCA_030522825.1 Platygaster orseoliae | reverse complement strand
TTTCAGGTTGCTTCATTTACTCCACTCGATTTCATTTTCTTCACTCATATGAGTGAAGGAAATGAAGTTGAGTGAAGAAAATGAAACAACTGAAAGTCGCTCAGTTTAGCCATATTTGACAGACGCCGAAATCAATTTTTCGATGCACTCGTTGTGAAAAATATAGTTCACAACTCGTTGAGTATCGACAGATTCACCATAAACGTCAAGTCGGCAACCCATATGGCTCTGCGCCGCCAACTTGACGTCTACAGTAAAACTCCCGATCCTCAACTTGTTGTGAAATATACTATTGCCGGTTTCTGATGAGAAGGGGGAAGGGGATCACCACCATACGTATCCGCTCTATGTAGATACATTGCCATATCGCACATGAAGATCATGTCTGGAAACGTCTTGCTGAAAATCGATACAATACACTGGGTAAAAACCGACACGAATTTTGTCCTTGAAAAGAAATACGCGATCGTGATATCGCGTGAGAACTCTCGCAGATGCGAAGATCTCGAGTCAGCGGGGAAAAAACTGAAGAGGTCTGGAACTAGACGACCCGGGAAAAGGCTCTTTTCAGTATATTTAAACAAAGTACACACGGCACATTCGCGGGGAACGAACGTGGCGTTGGGTGCAGTTTCTGACACCATTTGCATACTTTGCTTAAAGTACGAATCCCCCTCAAGCTTTGCTAAACGATCTGGAAAATTGAAAAACTTGGGATGCGAGGACCTCAAATCCAAAATATGAATGAGAAATAATAATGAAGTAAATTATATCGTGTGTTAGAAAAAGTTTGAAATTTTCAGAGCTGATATAGACTTGGGATTACGCTTATATTTATTTTCAACGTTGGAAGTTTTTTTCGAAATCGTATAGCTGACGAAAGATTATTTTAGAAAATCTTCAACTAAAAATAATAAGCACTTCAAGGATTATAATTTTCGTAAACGTTTCGAGAGGACAAAACGTTCCACTACTTTGAATATCCGACCATGCAAATTCAACAACGGTTTTCGTGATTCCATATCGAAAAAAGAAACAAAAATTTCTTGATGAATCAATTGTCACTTCGCATCAAAAAGCGGGGACGTCAAATTACCACTTCGAGCGTGAAAATCGCGGGCGTAAACGTGCCAGCACGGAACGTGAAATACAATCTTTCGCTGTTCTACCACAGTGGATCCAACAGCAGGCGAGCAAGCATTGAAAACGGCATGACGAATGCAACTTTGGCTATAAATTTTCCGCAAGTTTAGCGCCACTGGACGCAGAGCGAAATTAATCTCTTTTATCTTTTATCTCCTTTTTATTTGCCTGCACTTCCTACAGTTAAACTTCCACTTTTACTCGTGCTACGAAGGGCACATGAAGTATAACAAACAACTTTAATGCAGTAATCTCGATCTCCACAATTTAGAAATTTCATTATTTCACTCACGCGAATTTGCATTGTGTACAATTCTGAAATTAATGCCATTACAAAGATTATGGAATAGAGGATTACAGAAATTACTCAATTTTTTCAAAATATTGATTTATATTTTTATGACTGAGGATTTGTATCAAGAATAAATATTTCATGCCCACTCCAACATGTAACATACTATGCAGCATTTGAACATGATTGTAAGTGCAATTCTTGTTAACATTCCAAAGTGTTCGACCCGAAATCAGCGATGCAAGTCCTTCGCAAGGATCCGTGTACACCCTGTACTCGCGTCGCTGCTTCCGCCCCACAAATGGGACCTGCCCAGGAAATCCCCTAAAGCAATTTATCTTGAGAAGCTGCTTGACACTAAACGGATTTTCCCTTCGAAGCCTTCGGCTCCCCCACTTTCTTTTCATTCGTTCGGATATTAGTTCTGACGCGTACATGACGTGAGAGCATGGAAATATAAAAATCGCTAGAATAACCGACCTTGAGGCAAACGAGATGTCTAACTGAATGACACAAAAGTTCTTTGACTCTTAGAATTTACATGAATCTGAATACGGTTCGATGAGGTAGTACTTGAATTCGAAAGGAATTGAAGTTGGTAAAAAGAGTCGAGTTTCCTCTTTTTTTTACATGAATAAAGAAAAGTTGCTTGAAATATTTTTTTAGGGTTATTTTTTTATATAATTTTATCGATTTATACTTATAGATTAGGTTTATAAAAAATGTAAGGTCTAAGGACGAAACAAAAGTTGGTTTTAGTTTAACACATGCTCAAAAATGTTATTTTTTGAAATAAGGAATCAAATGCAATTTAAAGTTGTTATTTTTAAAGTAATCTTTATATTCATCTGGAATTTCCTAAATTTTTTTTTACAAAAGTCGTACGAGTTTTACAAAACAATTCATTTATTATTGATCTTTAGAAGTAGGAAACTTGCATCATGGCAGAATATTAATTTTTATAAGAACCCAAACTGACCCAAACTTACATTCGGTAGTACGAATTTCATTAATTTTATATTAGATTGTTTTTGTATAAATTTAAATTCTGACTATCATAATTTTTGAATTTTTCTGTAGATTTTAGTGATTACAATTCAAATGCTACAATAAAAAATATGTTTGAGTAACAGTTGCTTCATATTCATACCCATCTATATTTATTTAAATCTATACATTTTTTATTCTTGTAACTTGTAATATTAATTCTATAATATTTTGGTATTTTTCTATATTTAAATTATTATTCAGCAACAATGAGTTCCTTGCATTTTACACATGAATGTTTTTACAAACAATAGAAAACAGGAATCTCAACTTACTAATTTTTCAAGATATTTTGAAACCCATAGTTTAAATCCTAGAATAAAAAATATTAAGCCAATAAAAAAAATATAAATACTATTCAAGTGCTATTTGAATCATTGATTTTTATATTTATATAATTTCTCATGATTGATATACGACATATTGTAAAATATTGTATTTTATTAATTTTTGAATTGAATTTGTTAGGTTTTGTAAGTTTTTTTTTTTTTTTTTAACAATAATAGTATATTATTGTGAGTTTTCACAATGCCTGGCTGGACGAAACGAAGAGTTGCAGCCCGAGGCGAAGCCGAGGGATGTAATCGTTTCGTCCAAAAAGGCATTGTTAAAACTCGCAATACGATTTTTTCTTTGTAGTTTTCGAATAATTCACGTCCAAATATCCGATTATTCGAAAATTTCAAATAAAGAATGTTTTTCTTGAGAATTATATTATATTTTTCTATTCCCTTTTCTAGGTTTTAGCCTATGAAATTTTTGTCTCTCTTCAAGAAACAATTTTAGCAACAAATAAAAACTATCCTCATGCATAAATTTTAACAATTATCGGTCAATTACATTTTTTCATATCTTCGACAAAGAATACATGTACAAAATGTTTGAACAATAGACTCCTCGCCGATTTTTGAAAATTAGTGAAAATCAACACTTTGAACTGAAACATTATAAGTCATAATAAAACTTTTGAAATTATTTCAGTATTTTGTGTACAATAAAAACTTCTAAGAACACCCTTTTTTTAATGCCCTGAAATCGCGCGCCATTTTGCGTGACGTCACTAGGCAGATGCAACATCAACACAGAGCATTGATTTGCAGTGTTTTTGTTTATTTAAGTATTGAAAAACATTAAATTAAGTAAATCTCCACTATAACTATTTGAATTTTAAATATTACTAAAAAATATGAAAAAATAATCAATTATATAATATTTTTCAAGAATATTATTATTAAAAAACATTGAAAAATAGTAATAAAAAATTTTTAATTCTAAATATAATTGAAATATAAATAAATTAAACGAGAATTGAAATAAATTCACGAAATACATTGCATAATTTACATGATGAATAAAAAATTATAATTCAGTAGGAAAAAAAAACTATTTATTAGGTATTTGTGTAAAATCACTGACTGTGCAAATAAATAATATATTATTAATAAATATAGGAAAATCAGTAGTAAGCAAGGAATGAAATAATAATTTTCGGCTAAAAATCTGTGAAAATAATGATAATTAATTATCATAGTGTAACAACATTGATTACGATAAACAATGAATCGCAATGAAGAATTGATGTTATCAATTCCAAAAAGAATACGTTTTCGACATTCATTGCCAAAAAATTAGGAGTGAAGTAATTGCAAATGCGGGTAATTACGAGTTTCATTTGCATGTTTTTACATACAAACGGTTGGGAGATTTAAATTTGCCTGCCTAGTGACGTCACGCTATGCTTCAACCAATCACCGCATTTCTTTTCCCGCCGTTCAAAAAATCAAAGTTTAACATTTTTTTTCTCATATTCCAATGATCAAATTAATAAAACTTTTACATTTTCAGTAAAAAAATGAAAAAAATCACACAGGAAAAAATTTTTTTCAATAAAAATTTTTTTTGGCAAGGAGTCTATTACGAACAATTTACCTGCTTTTTCAAAAGAAAGATCTGTTTTGACGAAACACTGAGAAAATAGACATTCATTTCTGAATATTTATAATAATTAATAAATAAGTTTCATTTTTATATTAAGTTTATTAAGACTAAGGTCTAGGGACGAAACAATGATTGGTTGAAAAAAGACACTCGTTCAAAAATATCATTTTTCGAAAGAAGGAATCCAACACTATAAGCAACTGCCATTTTGAAACAATTATACACTGTAAAAAAAACTTCTCATACAGTATAAAAAGTTTTATCTCATACATGAATCGGAAATTGTTTATACTTTGTACACATAATTCCATTACATGTGTAGAATTTTTCTCATTCATGCATAGAATTTTCCGGAAAAGTATGGAAAAAGTGACATACTTACATAGGAAATTTTCCGTGTTCTTGAAATTTCCATGCATTATAGGAAAATTTCCATTCACAAGTATAAAAAAACTATGATTTTTTTTTACAGTGTAGATATTCATCTGTCAAAATCATCAATCAAAAAATGCATTCATATTTGATCCCTGCAAGAAAGAAACTTGCAGTATTGAAGAATATGAATTTTTAGAAGTAGTGAACCCAAACTTTTGACCATTAGTATATTTTTTTAAAGCGAGCAGATATGCGTATAAATACGACTGTCTCACAGTAAAAACATTCTGAAAATAAACACCATCCACAACAGCAGGTTGAGCACGAAAGTGACATGGCAAAAACGTCAAAGGTGTTTGGATTAAAAGCATTGTGTACACTTCCCCTTACTAAATACTCCAAATTTCAGACAACCTGAAGGTCGCACCTTGGGAAACTTGAGTATGAATCCTCAATTACAGGGTTAAATCCTCAAAAGTTTCGTTTTCTTTGAGGAAGTACATGTACTTCTGCAGACTTTTCGCCACTGGTGCCCAATGCTGATGGGCAAGTTAAAGTCCCTAATATCCCAGCTCCCCTAATCGCCAGACACTCTAAGGGTGGAAGGTTGAGGTGAAGGACGATGAAGAAAAAGAAGGGGCAAAGCGCAAAGTTCCGCGAGTTAATTAAAATATTCGCCACGGACAAAGGCGTTTGCCGAGAGCACCCATATCTCCCGGCACGGCGCCGCAGTTTCGCGCAAAAGCGACTTGTCGCATTGTTCGAAATCAGGCGAGAGCTTGGTCGTTCTTCTTCGAGCGTTTGAATTGTCTCTTTACGCGAAAAGCTCGCGTTCATCGAACCAAAAACTCTGCAAACTTGTCGTAAAATCATTAGGCGACCTTTCTTTTTCTCTATTTTCTATTTCTCGCCGAGTTTTACTCCCTCCTTTCTTATTTACTTTTCCCTCGATAAGTAACGCGATTTCTACGGCTCTAATAATTTTTCAATGATATACATTTCCGGAAATTTTTCCGGGTTCATGATTATTTCTCGTCATCATTCAATCGTAATTCGTTGCGACGGAGTTTTACAGGCATGAAAGTTGTCAAGTGTACTGGATAGAGTAAAAATCTCGACCTAATAATGGGAAACGATTTGTAGGGGAACGTATATTGTAGTTTTGAACATTTGGGTTCGAATGGTTTTGAGGGAAATTAAAAATTGTACGTTAATTTACTAGTTTGTTTCTTATGTCTGTCTACTGTCTATGAGATTCAGTTCAAGACTGTAAAAATTATAGTTTATTTATGATATCAGTGACTTTTCGAGAAGAGTGTTAAAAACCTTCAAAGTCGATTATGATTTGATGTTTTTTTTAAAGATTATGTTATTGAACACTTAAAAATATTGTCTCTTGTGATGCATCAGGGTAATATTTGGCAGAAGAATGATTGAACAATCACTTTTCACGTTTCTCGTAATGTTACAAAACCATTACAATTATCAATGAATTTTTAAGAATTAATATCAGTAGGTACATTACAATATATTTTAATAAGAGTGCTAGTGGAGAATAATAAAATTTTTTGGATTTAATTTTTTCTTCTTTGAACTCGAGGAAAACTCTAAAATGTTCAAAATGTTATTAAATTGAATTCAAGTAGCTAACGATAATTTTAAAAAAATCGGGAATATTTTAATAACTTTTGTTGTCAGAATTCTTCTAATTTTTAATCCCAATTTCATGTAACTTGATTGTAATTTTGAAATTCTTTTTATATTTAACATTTGTTCTGTATTTTACACAATTTATAATATAAATAAATAATGTTATATATTAACTTCTAATTTTTGTATGATTTGTAGATGGATTGTATTTTTATAAATTCTTAATTTTATTTTGAATTGTAATTTTAAATTATATTCTTGCAATTTTAGAAAGTTCGAATTTTTTTCTAAGAATTCGTAAAAATTTTACACCTTATCACATTTCTTGTAAGGTATGATCAAAGGTGAATATTCGTAGCGTTTCGAGACCTTCATGAGATTACGAGCTATAAGCTTATTTAAGCAGTAACCGTGAATTTCTCAAGGAAATTTTGGCAAATATTGTGGGTTGAATAATTTGAATTTCGTACTCCAAAAGCCTGAAATTCTCCCTCCTCTAACCATAAAAAAATCGAAATGTTTAAAAATACTTTTACTGAAACAATGTGAAAGTTAGTAAAATTTTGTGATCAGGTCCTTTAGAACCTCATGGCTGGTGTTTTTCAAAATATGAGTGAGGACAGATTTGACGAATTTTTTTGAAATGGGATCGCCATTTCTCAAATTTGAAACATTTGGTTCATATTCTACAATGTTTCTGGCTTTACAAATAATTTATTTTCATAATACATTTTTGTTTATTTTATTATTAATTTAAATTATTATAATTTGGATACTTGGAGGGATAATTGGCGATATTTTAATTGAACAATTACTTTTTACTTCCCTCGAAATTTTGCAATATCATTAAAGTTATTGATGAATTTCCAAGAATTTATATCAGTGATTATTACACAAAACGTTTTGTTAAGAGTGCTAATGAAGGATTATATAATTTTCTCAATTTAATTTTTAAAAAAACTTAATTGTTAAGTTAAGTTAAAAAAAAGTCAAAAACATTCTGATCACTTTTGTAGTTTGAATTCTTCTATCTACGAGTAACGAGTATATGAACTAAGCTGGTTCTGGCTCTGATGGTCCTATGCTCTATGGTAGGACATAAGAAGTTTCACTTTGTGGTTGGAACATTGAATTGTACCAAGTAAATTTTTTAGTGATATTAAGCTCTAGAAATTAACCTTAAGAATGTCCTCAATGAAGGACGAAACGTCGAATGGTCATAAATAAGTTTGTCCAATAATCAGCTCAACTATCATTCCTATTCTTGCAGCAATTCTTTAATTTCCCAAACCACACCGAATTTTCAAAATATCTGCATTTTCCTCTTTCTAAATTTTCCTACAACCCGCAAATTCCCGAAAAACCACGCACACGTAACGCGAAAATGGTCGTAAAGAGCCGGGGAAATCCCGGGGGTGTAATAAATTGGAATGATAAAAAAAGCGAGACCGGGCGATTCGTCAACGGCGAAGGAAAAATGGCGCGTCCTTTCGAGCTTATATTCTCCTAGGGTAGAGCGATGAGCGGGGAACGCACGAATTAAGAAAAAAAAAGGGGAAGTTAAGGGAAACGAGGGCTCAAGTTTCCATGGTGAAGGGGCGCCAGCCCGAGAGAATCTCGAGCGTGACCCCAGTTGCCACCGAGGAACTGATGCTGCTCTTCTGCAAGGTAGGGCGAGCTTCCTTGCGTTCACGTACAGCGATTTTTTTTTGCACCATCACAAGCGATCTCGGAAACCGGTCGCGATTGGCGCGAGACATTATTTATTCCGCGTTTGTACCCCGATACTACACGCTCGCCGCATGCACCTTCCAGCCTTCCCAAACTGCCCGATCCTTGCTTCCAGTCGAACCGGACTCGGGACCATTAGACTCGTTGCACACTGAGAGAAACGTTTATTCCTATCGAATAAGATTCGTTTATAGTTAACAAATCTCATATTTAGATTCAAGTAAATAAATATCGATTTTGGTCAAAGAAGCTACTTATTTGTGCCGTTATTTTGCTTCGAATGCATCATTTGTTAACAGTTAAGAAATCTGTCTTTGGTCAAGAACGTGATTTATGGAAATTTATTTACTTTTAATTATTGCTTCTAAGAGAACAAGACAAATTCTGAAAAAGAAATATACTTATAAACAGGGCAACTAAAAATATTTATTTAGATAAAAAAATATGCAAATAAATGTTTTAGCAGTTTTTGTTGAAACAAAAATATTTCGCCACTTTTATATTTTTCGTAAATATTTTAAAGTTTTTCATTTTCAATGCCAAATATTTTCAACAATTTTTGACCATAAAAAATATTTACTTCTTATGCATGTTTCACCATTTTCTTTTTCTTTAATTTGCATTTAACTACTTGCAAATTAAATTAAAAATGAAAATTTTGAAAAATAATAGAAATTAAAAAATTAAATTGAAAATTCAAAAAAACGCATATTAAATTTAAAAAAATTACATGAAGAATGCCATTAATTTGCATTCAATTTTAATGTTCTTTTTTCTTAATTTGTAGTTTGAAAATTATCAAGAAATTATTCGACATGTCACATGTTTACAGATACATAATCTATTTACATTTCAAAATAAAGATTCAAGTGGAACAAAATGCTATTCGAATTATAAGTCGAAAAGAACTTAGCAAAACATGTGGTCATTTTCTGCAACAACTTTGATTAGGAGCCGAAAATGTAAACAAATGTACAAAAAACATGCAATTTGCTTGCATTTGATTATAAATATTTCTTGCCTATTATAAATATTTCCCTTTTTTTTCGTACATAAATAAATAAATATTTTGCATTTTATCGTAAATACTTTTGGTTGCCCTACTTATAAGCTTCTTTTCGTCTGTCCAACATAAGAAAAATTACAACCTGTATAATTAATTTTATACTCTACGCCTTGTTATTAAAAAATTATAATTTTTCTTTTTCCTTCTTTATAATCCCAGAATTCAATTTATAATCAATTTTGATAATAATTTTAAGTATTAATTTTGTTGAATTCAAGATTGATGATTCATTAATTGAATTTTTCATGAATTTATTAAAGGTTAATGATTTTTTTTAGAATTAAAAAAAAATGTTGTTACTAATATTGATTAGTATTTAAAACTAACAACTTCACGGAGATTCATGAATTATTTTTCGAAAAACCTTTTACATCAAGAGATGAGTACCTACTATCATTAGTTTATTTGATCAGAGCATAAAATTTGCTGACTTTAAATTTCATAATCAGAATTTTCGTATTATTAAAGATAATTTAATAATGAATTAATACCCTGAGAATTCCATTAAAAAACATTAAGAAAATGAACCATTATTTCAATAATAATAATTATAAAAATAATTAAAATAAGAATAGTTCTGACATGACAAAAGTAAAATCACCTTTTGTTGAAAATTTAAACATGAAATTAAAGAGAATTTTCGGTAAACATAATATTCAAATTCTTAATAAAATTCAAACAAAAACAAAATAAAATATGGCGATTATAAAGATGAGAAAAGACAAATTGGACTTTTTTGAACAACAAGGGGTAATTTATAAAATTAATTGTAAGGTTTTTAATTTTTTTATGTTGGACAGATGCAACGAAACTTCAAAACAAGATTTAAAAAACATAGGAACAATATTAGATTAATATCTTCTCTTCATAACGTTTTAACAAAGTATAAATTTTCATAGATAAAGAAAAATTTGATAAGAGTGGTTGCGTTTTACCTTTAAATTGTAAAAGTTTTGAGTGTATTTTTTTTACAATAAATAATGTCCGGTAGCACTTATGTTAATTCAGTTTTTTCATTTATTGTTAATATCAATAGTCTGTTTGTTTTAAGTTACTAATAAAATAAGTGACTCGTTTAATAGTTATTTAAAATTACAATATTCTTACAATAATTTTAATAAGCTATTTGCAGTGATGAATTTTTCAAGAGAACATCGATTTAATCACAAGATTTTTATTCTACCAATTTATTTGTACTTTCTTACTGAAAAGAAAATTGTGTCAATCTCTAATATCAGACTTTTTTCTGACTTCAGATCTTATGTCAAATGTAATGGAAGATCTGATATCAGATTTTTGGCTCTTCTTGAATGTCAGATCTGTTGCCACTTTTTTTTAATTACTAATTAATTTAAATATTCAAAATACTTTAACCTCTTAATTATACAATAATTTTTTGTGATTTTTGAAGGTAGAGTTGCATTTCCCTCTACTTAAAGCGAGATCCAATCCTCTCCAATGCGCACGCCACGTCTTATAATAATATCAACAATGAATCAATATTTCGCAATTTTTTTCAAAAAGCCACTACATTCCAATAGCAACTTACTTCAGTGAATAAATGACAGTTTCAACAAATTTTACAGAACTTTATCTACACTTATAACTTTTACTTTAAAAATGTAAGCCAATGTCTTACAATGAAATTGATTTTCAAGTTTTCAGACATGCTTATTTCACATTACTTCTTAAAATCCCATAAAACGTCTGAAATTATGAATTAACCATACTGAATAAACAACTTCGACAAACTATAGAAAAACAGAACACAAAAAGAATGCTCGAACGCGAGAATATCATTGTTATTTAAATACCTGCCCGATAATTTGAACTTGGAATGGCTTTTGAGCCATTTGCACAAATTGTTTAACCCGACGCGATGAGCTCTATTTTTACTCACCCGCGAGACGCTATTTTAACGAAATTTCGATTGAAAAGGAAGGATTGATCGATAGCGACGCGAGACAGACGAGACGACTGTTGAAACGTCGCGGGTAATGTGTCTCTTGGGCAAAGGTGATAAAACGAAACTTGTGACAAATCTGTTTGAGCGCTCGCGCAGCTTGTTAATATGAATAATGCCTCCCTCCAGAAGTAGCGATTCTGACTGGCTGGAAGTAAATTTTATTCCCTGCCTTGTTTCGCCAAGCTTCTGAAAATAGCGCGAGCATTCACAATCGTGTGTACATAACGCCTCGTTTGATACGATACTTCCTGCAAAAATTCCAGAACTTTAATCAGCACTCGAAAATAGATCTTATGTTTTATGTTATGTGCTTACATTTAATATGTCGAGTAACGTCAGTGTGAAAATTTACCGTTTGTACTTAGAGCATACGATTTTTATCTTATTTTATTTATATTATTTGGAAATTACTCGTATTTATGTAGATTTCTAGTATTCCTATGGATTTTTTAATACTTTTTTCAGAATTCGATAATTTAGAATACGAAGTTTTTTTATAGATCTGAAACATTTTTTAGATTCTTCAGAGAACAGTACTTTTATAAATAACTATTATTTCGGATATTACTTTAATTTACGTATATTATGTTATGAATATGATTTTAATTTTATGAATATGATATTTCAGTCATTTCCTGAATATCTGGCATTTTTTATGGTATATATTGTATTTTATAGGATTTTATAGTATTTTAAAAATTTTCAGTAATGTTGTAATTTGCTACAGAATTTCTACAATTCAATACTGAAGTTTTAAAAATTACGATTTTGACCATTGGAATAGAATTTTCAGAAAAAGTATCTTTTATACAGGTTTGCAATAAAAGTTTTTTGTAATTTAATATTTTTCATACAGTTTGAAGAGTTTCGTTGTATTTTTACATATTTCTATAAAGGTTTATAGAATAACATGTTCTAAGATTAAAAGTTTTGTACAATTCGATTATCTGAAGTTTAAAAGTTTGTGTACTTTTAGAAATATTACATCTGCATAAATATTTACATTTTTTTTATTATTTATAATATTATCTGGCAATTACTCGTATTCCTATTCATTTCTAGTATTACTAATTTTAAAATACTTTTTTCAGAATTAGATGATTTAGGATTCAAAGTTTCGTTGATCTTAAACATTTTTAGAGATTCTTCAGAGAACAGTACTTTCATTAATTACTATCATTTTAAGTATTTTTTTGAACTACGTCTATTATGTTATTAATACAATTTTAATTTTATTTTAACTTGTCTTTAAATATGCTATTTCAGTCATTTCCTGAATATCTGGCATTTTTTCATGGTATTCATTGAATTTAGTAGGATTTTTCAGTATTTTAAAAATTTTCAGTAATATTGTAGTTCGCTACAATACTTCTAGAATTCAATGCTAAAGTTTTGAAAATTACGATTTTGACCATTTGAATTGAATTTTCAGAAAAAGTATCTTTCATGCATATTTGCAGTAATAGTTTTTTGTAATTCAATATTTTTTTACACAGTTTCAAGAATTTCATGGAATTCTTTCATGTTTCTATAAAGGTTTATAGAAAAACAAACTCTAGGATTCTAAGTTTTGTACAATTCTATTCTCTGGAATTCGAAAATTTATGTACTTTTAAAAATATAACATTTCCATATATATTTACATCTTTGTTTTTATTCTTCATAACATTATGTGGAAAATACTCGTACTCTTATTGATTTCTATTATTCCTATGGATTTTTAAATATTTTTTTTAGAATTTTCTAATTTATAATTCCAAGTTTCGTGAGCCTAAAAAATTTTTTTAAGAATCTTCAGAGAAAATTACTTTCATAGATTTCTATCATTTGAAGTGTTCCTACGATTTACGTATATTATACTATGAATATACAATTTTTATTTTATTTTGATTTGTCTTTGAATATGCTATTTCAGTCTTTTCCTGAATTTCTGGCATTTTTTAATGGTATTTATTGAATTTAGTAGGATTTATGTTTGAAAATGATTATTCTCGAATTTTTTGTTTTTAAGTCGAAGGTCACATTTTGTTTCTTGTTTTCTTTTTAAGAAATAAATAATATCAAAGATGAGATACAAGTTACAAATTGTTGTACAAATTGAACCACTCATAAAGTAAATGACTCACGTTTGAAAAGCACTCTGACATTAATTTGTAATTTATGCGAAATCCCGGAAGAAAATTAACTTTTTTATCAACGTCTTATCGTATTATACATCGTGAAACACTCGTGCTCTTGAGCCGGAAATAATTGTTCCTTTTTACAAGAAACCGAAGGCCTTTTAGTCTTTACTATCTGTTAAAGTCTTTGACGTGCAAGTGAAATGAGCTTTGGGTGAGAGGGGCAGTTCATCACGTTTAAGATCTTCGAATTCTGCGTAGGCTACAAAAGAGCGCGAGGATTACGGGAGATTTCAGATAAATAAGTCGATGAGTAAAATCCTGTGGGTTCTAAATGCTGCCCTAATTTATTCCAGGGGATAATGGCTTAACCCCGAAAGTGTCAATATTTTAAACGCCTCGCCTTTATTGGCATTCGCAAAGAATCGTGCCTTAAGATGTTAATTTTCTACAAAAACTTTCTTTCCAACGTTATTGTCTACATAAATATAACTATGAAAATATAAATATAAATATAACAAATATGTGTCTACAGTGAAATCGATCAATATTAGTCATCATCTTTCATTTTTTTTTTTGTTATATAAAAATTTGTTCATTTCTTGACTGGTACAGTATAGATTTTTAAATTTTAAATGTGCTTGAAAATTTTTTCATTAGTAATTTTGTATTATACTGAAAACTGTATAACCTCAAATGTAAAACTTCTGCTTTGTAAAAATTACTTGCTATTGAAACTATTTCTCGGCGCTTCAACTAACATTTTATGTCATGTTATTTTGTAATTTGCATGAATTAATATTTATTCATGTTTTGTTCACAACTATAATAATTCTCTTATTGACATGAATTCGATAATCTGCGTATAGATATCATAAATGGGGAATAAAAAAGTTCGTTTCTAAAATCACCAAACCATCTGTCGTGTAGAGCTATACGGAACAGGAAAGAATGATTGCTTGGATCAAACACCAGAAGGTATAACGGCTTCTTTGTTACGAAAAATTGTATTATCAGTACTCTTTTCGTGCAGGTTATTTTCGTTTCATTTTTAAACTACTTTCTCGTTAATGTGTTGTTATATTGTTCAGTGTAAGGCATTGAATTTTTTATCATAGAGAGTAAAAAAGCGTTTTTTTTTTTTTATTAACTGGAAACTTTGTAAGCCATCTTACGAAATTTATAAGAAAAAAGTGAATTTATTGTTCGTAATCATTAGGAATAATAAATACGGTAGTATAAAAATATTTTGATTTGCATATTCAAAATTGAAATAAATAAATTGCATATTTTAAGATTCACATTACTATAACGAATTAAAAAATACAAAATTTTTGAATACAATAGAAAATAAAAATACAGTACAACTGAAAGTTTCATATCAAAAGGAATAATTTACCTGCCATTTTAGACAGCAAGAAAAAAAATTTCTAAAATAATAAAATAAAAATCATATCTTAGATTGAAAAGATAAATTTTTATTATTGGAAAAAAAAAGATTTTTTATATCTGTATGAGATGATTCGAGAAAAGTGAAACTTTTGAATTCTGAATAACGAAAAAAAAAAAATGAAGAGCATTTAATCATCTCATGATTACAAAATGAATGATTTAGTTAATCATGAATGCAAGATTGAATATCCAAACGGTTTTATATTCAAATTTTATATTTCGAAACTTGGATTCAGGGAAATCGAGCACATCAGAATGTCATGTTTTATTAATTTCTTTTAACGAGTTTAAGAATTGCAGAGTGAAAAATGACAAAATAAGATTTCGCATCTCGAATAAGTAAGACTCTGCATTAATATAAAAAAAATCACAGAAAATACAAATATTTGATGAGATTTTGATAATCACGTATTTGAAAAAATTCAGACACTTTGATAATCAAAAATTTTCAAACAATTGAAAAATACAATTTTTAGAATAATACAATGATAATTAACTAATAAATAATATTATTTATATTTATTACATTATTATAACTAAATAAAAAAAAAATATAAAATAATAAAATCACTGTTATTCGAAAATATAGATGTCACATTCAAAAATATATATGAAAACTTAGGATCGACAAAACATTAATTTACATATCTAATTCAAAAAAAGTCGTATATTGTAATGACAAAAAATAAAAAAGTTAGTTATAAAACGGAAATATAGACGTTTATTTGAAATTCGTTGATTGACTTTAATAAAATTTTATATATTAATTATAATTTTTCTTACGTTTACTACTAAATAATGATAAGATTATGGAAATATAATGATCGAGAATTGAATTATATTAGCCTTCTTCTCCTTTTAAAAATACTTGAATACCAAAAATGGTGTATTATAATGTTACGATAAATAAAAAACCTTAATATTTTAAATATATGGCATTGTTATTTAACAATACTATCCAACAAATTATTATCTAAGGCAAATATCTACATTTTGATTCAAGAATAATGTTTTCATTTACGTTATAAATTTATCTTACATGGATGCGAAGTTTTTCCTAAACATTTCACAAAAACATGCAAGAATATGTAAGTATATACATAATTCTGTCATTATTTTTTTCATTCATGTTTTATTCTGTTTTATTAATTTATAAGTATCACTAATAAAAACTCTTAACTTTTTTTAAAGTAATTATATTTGTACAATTAAATTTGAAAGAAATCATTCTCTTTTTGTAATTAAAATGTTTAAATTAAACTAAAATACACTACCAAAAATTATCTCCATTTCGTCTTTCTGTAACGTTTTCAATGTCAAGACTCCCCATCTAACATAGTTGAGAAATTAACTTGATCAACCGTCGAAGCAGTAAAAATAATTTATAGTCCCCCGAAAACAAACCAAAGCCGAAATTCGGAGAAGAGTGAATAATTATCCCCCGATGCATCGGCCGAAAACAAAAAGATGAAAACGTGCCCAAAAAGGAGATAAAAAAAATTGGCGAGGAAGGTCAGATCCCGAGATACTTCCGAGTCACGAAGGGCCGTAACTAACGATCCGGGTCTGCAAAGGACAAGTCTACACGACTGTGTGAAGCATTCGAAAGTCCAAGCGAGCTTGGCTAGCGCGGCCGAGGTTTCGTACAATGAAGTTTTCGTTTATGATAAATATCTCGAAATGTTCATACTGAGTTGAACGTTTGATTTTATTGCATCAATGATAGTTGATAAATTGAAAGGTTTGTTATAAGTACGTAACAAATATTGGTTTGCAACATTAACAAGAATAAGAAGGAATTTTATTTTATACTTTATTATAGGTATATCATTCAAAAGTTCTAATTTTTTGAATGAATAACTTATTCTAAAATTCTATAATTCTAAATTACTCAGGATACAATGCAGAGTTTTGGATTTCTGGATATAAATTTAAGAAAATCTTGAAGTTATTATGAAGTTCGGGAGTATTGAAATTTATTATTTTTCTTTTTTAAATCGGTTATTCTAATGTTCAGTTAATTTTTACATGAATAAATAAATACAGAATAAAACAATTTACACTGAAAACCAGATTCGGTTGACGCGGCAAACCAAAGTTTAGTTGTTATTTGACCAACCAAGTACTTGGTTCACTTAAATAAATTTTAAGTTCAGACAAACAAATTTTATTAGACTTCAACAAAATAAATTTTGTTTCAGTCCAAAAAAGTTTGTTCGTCTAAAGTAAAAATTGATATATGTTAACCAAATTAATGGCTTTTCAGTGCAAAATAGGGAAAACTCAAGTTGAAAATTTTCAAGCCTGCGATTCTAGTATTAAAAATTCTACAATTTGAATTTATTGGAGTCTAGAACAAAATTTTATACTATATTTATACACATATAGAATCATTAATTATTTAATCAACAATTCTATACAATCAAAATATTTGTCAAATTACGAAGTTGGGTCTTGTAATTCCTATAATAAACAATTCGCAAGTAGTACATATTTACCGGTTTGAAATTCTGGCTTCTAAAATTTCACAATGTAGATTTTTTTTTATTTAATGCTTAGAATGAGGAACTTGATAACAAGGGAATATCAAATTAAAATTCCTGAAGTATTGAATTCTCAAAATCTTTACTGTTGGATGTAGAATTGAATAAGTTTTTTTTGTAGTATACAGAATCGTTGGTCAAAGAATATAAAAAAAAAATCATTCGATCATTAAATATAATAAATTTAAAAAATAATAATATTTCTTCGAGTTTTATATTACTTATTCAAATTTTATATAATTAATTCAAAAATTTGGTATTTATTTGAGAACTTATAAAAAAAATTCAAAAAATAGAAATATGTATTTGGAAGTTTCTTAATTTAAGAACAAACTCTTTAAATTCCACTCGAAAAAATTTGAAGATGAAGTTTTGCTTTTTTTACAAAGTTCTAGAATACTAATCCATGGAATCTTAAATTAATAAATAAGAAATCTTCGTATATTCAAAATTCTTAAATGACAAATGCCAGATATATCAGTCCTAGAATTGAGAATCACATAATTGTGACTTCTGTAATAATCAGGGTAAAAAAATTAATTAGAGAAATGAAAATGATTTATTTAAATGATTTGGCAATATATCCCAATAACTAAATAATATAGTGATTTTCAGTTTTTCGCAAATAATCGTAATTTGTCCAGAAAATTATTTTTTAGCTCTTTTTCTTCAAAATCTTTTTGAGAAGTTGAAAAAATTTTTGATTTTTTCAGAATTCTTTAATAATTCAATTTATTTGTAGTTTTAGAGATCGTAGGTATTTGTTCAGATTTTCCAGAAAACAGTTCTTTCATACACTAAGATAAACATATTGTACTTTTTACTGAAAAATAAAGTAACGAGCGGTCGACATGAAATATTGTAAATTTTACTATATGGGTCATTCCACGAGAGATTTACCAGCCAACATTTTTTTTTTTGCCTAAAATATTTTTTTTCGGTTCTTTGTTCGAAAATATTCGATACGTTTTTTTTTTTTTTCAATATGATACTCAAAATTTCGGAGAAACAATTTTTTTGAAAATCAGCGGTTACAAAAAAATGGTCATCTTGGATATTATGTAACTGAAAAAGTCCCGAGTCGAAAATTAGAACGTATTTTGAACGGACGAGAGCGGACAGTTTTCGTCGTAATCCGCTTAAAGTACGACTTATTTAGTCGTATTTTGGGCGGCGAAGTGGGTACATATTTCCATATTTTCCACTTGGCCGTTCAAATTTCGTTCA
>JAPYZL010004607.1:0-21582 GCA_030522825.1 Platygaster orseoliae | reverse complement strand
TCCGATAATTCTACGCCGAGTTATCGTGTTCACCGTACAACGTGTTTTCAAAAAGACGTTTTGGGAAACGCTCTGTCACCGGCTTATTTTTCAATATTCAATTACAAAAATGTAACAAAATATTCCCTAGATGATGCTATATAATTTAAAAAAAGTTCGAATAAATTTGCTTGAGCTGTATCTCCATAAAAAATCAGCGAAGAAAGTGTTTTTTGTTTTAAGTCATCCTCTACCCCCCCCCCTTAATAAATTATAAATATAAAGGAAGGAAGGTGTAAATATTCATGATTCAAAAATTCCATGAATTCGATAGTCTTAACAAGCTTTTATTTATTAGATATATTATTTATCTCTTCATTATGGTAATTTATTTTAGTCTGTAACAGATTTTCACAAGTTCGTTTTACCATTGCAAATTTTAGCAGTTACAAAAATGTTATAAACTAATGCAAACTACGATGCTTGATTTTTAAATAGACAAATGTATAAGAGTTATTATTATTATTTTTAACATGAAGTTAACTGCAATTTTCATACCCATTTTTTTAAAAAATCTCAGGTTTTTACGTTTTAGAATATTCAACATCGATCCCATGAAACTATTGATTTTTGATTCGGTATAATTTAAACTTGTTTGTTGAACAACTGTTTTGACTAATAATTAGAACTTGATCAAGTTTAACTATTTTTTTTTATTTAGGTTATAGATGATTTTTCCTGAATTGATTAAAATTTTCAATACAAATTTTGCTTCTATCAATTAGTTTTTCAAGTGATATTTACTTATTTCAGTGGTCATTTTCATTCAATTTACTGGAATGAATAAGAATGGCATAGAACTATTTACTTTTGAGATATTGGAAAAATATGTTAGGTAGAGTTTTTATGAACTAGTTTTTCATTTTGAGAACTTTTCTAATATAATTCGCATAATTTGAACTCCCGAAATCTATCTAATTTTTTTATCCTCATTGAAATTTTCTCAAGCTCCATGAATGGCAATCATAATTTTAAAATCTAAAATGTCAAGCTCGCAAGATTTCTTCATGAATGAGAACTTAAATTATACAAATATATATGTTTAAAATAAACTACTTAGAACTTGAATTTCTAGAATAAATTTTGAAATTTCCATCTATACGCAGGTCAAAATTCGAACCTCACCCTTTCGATCCAAATATTTAAAAAAATGCAAAAAAAAATATTTTTTCCTTTAATGAAGTCTCAGAAAATTTGAATGAAGAATTTGTATTCTTGTTTTTTTTTTACTTTAAGAATATCTACTTAAAAATTTATATAATTTTACCCATATGTTTATGAATTTCCTACTTTTTTTTAAATTAATATGAACTTTGCGAAATTTGAAAAATTAATTCACAATTTACAAATTTTTCGTGTATCAAATTCACAAATTTCAAAATAAATACCTTATTTTCAATGGAGTTCAATTTCTCACTCTTAACACATGAAAATATTGCAAAACGGAACACCCTAATTTTAATATTTTTAATTTCGTATCTAAAAATTCATTTACTTTCAAATAACTCAAGCCTCCAATTTTATTAAAAGATTTTTCACTTACCTACCTCATCATAAAAAGTACGTAGATTTTAACACTTGCCTCTTATATTTTATTAACAGTTTATTACTTATTGAAAAACTCCATAGTTTATTTATTTACCTTCCCTTTATCTTAATAGGATATTCTGCATTGTTCCCTATTTCTTCTGTAGATTTCTACATTTTTTTCTAACTATAATCAATACAAAATTTTCTTCTATTTCATATTCAAATCTAACTTTTGTTCATATTTTTTTATTCAACCCAAACTTCTACATAAAAAATTCATACAAAGAAAATTTCTGATCAATTTTTTCCTAGTCTTGATTTATCCTCATTTCCAGTCTAAATTTTCAATCTTTGAATTCTAATGATTCCTCAATCACGTTATTTCGATGATTTTCAAACATCGTCACGTTGCGAACCCCCAAGAAAAATTGTAGGCGTCATTTTACCGGTGATTACGTTTTTGCCACCCTTTTATGATGGTCCCCGGGAAACGCCTCCGCGCGCATAACGAATGTAATCCCGGCGAAAATCGAACGGCGAATCGAATTTCGTCGGAATAGCACGTTCTCACGTTTCGGAACGCGAGACTCGAAAATCTGGAATGAGATCTAGCGCCATACATATGTTAATGGCCCATCTGGCGGGTAACGTTGCTGCGTACGAGATGCCGGACCGCTTTTAATCATGACACATTAAAAACCGGGACGTTTCCGAAGGGGATTCGGGTAATCCTTATTTATACGGGACAACAATCGACATTAAGAAATCGCATTTCAAATGTCGCTGCGGCTCGCGCTTCTTGCAGCGCTAGGCATTCGACGACTTTCATTGTTGCAAAATGTGCAACAAAAAACGCAATCTGAAAATGGAATCTTATTTTAAGATGCAACGAAATCAAGGTATGACTTGCAATGAAAATGTAACTTCAAATTTAGTGGGTTTTCACAATTAATTTCAAGCGGGCAGATTCACTATGATTTGAGGGAGTTATTTTTGATTCGACTCATACCCTTTTGATTGAAAACTTGTTTGCTTAGAAAAAGATTTAAACATGGGCTAAATTTGAGATAATATTAAAACTTCAAAGCATGTCTTGATTTTGTTGTGTCTTGAAATAAGATTGACTTTTTAAGCCCGTGGTTCGAACCTTTGGGCAAGTTGCAGTGAAGTAAAAATTTATTTACAATAACCAATGGAGAATTTTAGATATAATGCCAAAGAGATAACTAAAAGAAAGAAAAAAAATTTATTTCTATTATTTCAAAAGCAAAATGTATCGATAGTGGTATATATTATTGGTACTGTAATTAAGAAAAATTTGTAAAAATTTTTGGAATATTTTTGAAATCATGAGCATTGTTCCAGATTTCAGAAAAGAAGACTTAGCAAATTGACATAAAATAAATGAGGAATTCGAAAAAAATGTTTGAGATTATTCGAAATTTCTTGATATTTTGTAAAATGCAAAAATTTCAAAAAACGATCTACAAACACTAAATAAATGATTGTTAACACTTAAAAAAATTTTCGAAACATTGAAAAATTTGGGAAATTTGTGAAAATTTAAGAACTATCTTTAAAAAAAACTGGTAATATACGGTTTAAAACTTTATTGAGCAAGGCTTGATTTATCGACGAAAAATCAATAACGAATTCGTGAAAATTCTTCTAGCTATAATAAAATGTTCATTATTATCTATTAAAAAAAATATATGTAAACCACAACAAGTTTCAACAAACAATTTTCGAAAACTGAAAAATAAACGTTAAAATTCGTGAAAATTGTCGAAATATTCTCAAATTCAAAAAATTGGTAAAAATCTACAAAATTATTTAAAAATAATGATTATGAAATTGATTACGATTAGAATAATCAAAGCTCGATAAGTTAACAAAAAATCATTTTCCAATTTGAAAAAATTTTCTAGATAATTACAATGTTTTCAAATCATGAAAAATCTATAAAACACGAGTAAATTTAAAAAAGCAGTTTTCGTAGACTAAGGAAAAATCAATAATAATATAAACTTGTTAAAACATTTCAAAATTTTAAAAACCTATGAAAATCTGTGAAATTCCCTAAAAGTAGGGAGCATCAAATTTTCAAGATTTCGATGATGAGAAAGACTCGGTCAATTGAGAAAAAATTTATGTCGAAATTGAAAAAATAAAAAGTTCTTCGCATATTTAAATTACAGAAAATATGTAAGGCACAAAAAATTTAAGAAAAATAGTTTCATAATATTTGAAACTATACATTGATATTTAAAAACATTTTTAACACTTTCCAAATTCAAGCGGGTTTACTGACTCACCTATATTTATGGTTGGTGCAACCGAATTTCAAAATACTGTAACCTATTATAAAAATTGAGGCAAAAATTTACATTCTTGTCACTTTACAGACAATGGTTATCCGAAATCTCAACTATGGTTTCACCAATCACTAATATGGTTGTGTCAAACGCGCCTGAAATTCTAAACTCTTAAAAAATAAACGAAAACGAAAAATAAGTAGGCTTTCCTTTCCCATCCAAGATTAAAATGAAAAAAAGTTAATAGAGTTAGATATTTTTTGTTCAGAGACAACTGAAACCTTTTTTTTCGTTTCCGTTCATTTTTAAACGTTTGGGAATTTCAACAAAATAGTGTCAAATTTTACTATTTACATGGCTTGCTGTTTCCTCCGCATACTCATCCATCTTTCTCGAATCTCCAGAATTCGCCAAGAAAACAAAAAAAAAAGGAATAAGCAATCAAAACTTAAAAATTCCGCGATTCAACGAAAATTTTAATAATTTCATCTCAATTTACCGAGGATCCAATAACTCGGTCGACTGGGGCAAGGGGCCTAACGACGCTAAAAGCAGATTTCACACTTGGCTTGCCCATACGCTCTTTCCCCGTTCATTACCCCCGCGATCCCGTCCTCCGCAAATCGAATTTTCCACTTTTCCCTCCCCCGGGACTTGATGCTGCGTTTAGGCTTGACTCCTAAATCCCCCAACTCCCCCCCCCTCGCCCCCGCGGCAACCCCCTCACGCGACATCAACCCCCAGAAAAGTCGATTTAATAATGATTAATGGCTCATCGATAACGCGAAACTGACAAGGCTACGCTTTCGCTATCGCCAAAAACGAACATAAATTCTTTTCTCCGAAACACACATCGAGTTATCTCAGTTTTGCTGATAGCATATAGTAGCAATATTTAGTTGTTTCGACAATGAATGCATTATGATAAGGATGCAACTGTTGATAATTGTAAAAATTGATGCACTGTGTGAATTGGAGAATCACGAATTCCTTTAGCAAAATAAAGGTTTGTTTTTCTTTTTTAGTGTATATATAGTTATGTTTAGTTTTTTTATTTCAATTGGCTTTGAATTCGTGGATTTACGCATTGATTTTTTATAATTTGGTATAATAAGGTTTCAATCAGATGATGAAGTTCACGTTTGAGGAAAATCGATTTATGCGATCTTAGTAGAACAAAGTTAATTTTTGAGTTTGATGTGGTTTGATGTTAGAGATCTGATACTTTCGAACGCTTTTTGATAATTTTTCAAAGTTCGACAAAATATCAGTAATAAAAAGCATCATTTCTCGGAATTAAAGTACACTGAAAATTAGTTAGTCAGTTTTTCGAAGTTTTACAATTCAAATAATACACGCACGACCGTGCGTCTTCAGGGCGCACGACCGTCTTGTTAGTACTCTCCGAATAACTACGAGTATGTCGAAATTGTAATGTCTCGGATGCGTTCCGGGAGAAAGTACTTCTTAGTTTCTAAAATTTCAGGTATACATATCAATACATCAATTATGAAAAGTGAATTAAACTCAAGTAGTTGTCTCTAAATTATACATTTTTCAAATATCTTTACCTTACGTACGTTTCAAATAGCTGACTTATGAAATATCAAGGACATTTTAATACATTTTAAATAGAAAGTGTATGAAATTTAAGAAAATTTTCAACAATCTATCAAAGAAATTTCCTAACATCGCCTAAACAATCGCACCTAGCCTCCACAAAAATTCATCCAGTATTGCAACCATTCAGCTTATCGCACAAATACCCCGACACATCAACCCATAACAAATTCCACAATGCCATCATGACCCCTTATTCTCGCGATCTGAAAATACGCGAAACCCACGCATTACGCCAAGTGTACGCAAACAACGAACGTGTCGAAAACCGCGCGATCGATCCAGGCCGACCCCCGTCGAAAGGGAAATGACCCTTAGGACAAATTTTCTTCCGTGACCTTATGACCCCTCGCGCTTGACCCAATTTCCGTCATTTTCCCGGAAACCACCCCGCTTTATCGCAGCCGCATTTTTCGATAAAAAAAAAAAATCAGCCCGGCCCCTAAGTGGAAAAGAAAGTTCCCGGCGCTGAGGTAAGATAACCACAACACTTTTATTTTCCCCCGCGGAGTTGCTTGGCCTGTCGCGAGATAACCCTGAGGAACCCGGCATCGTGACCGCTTATCGTGCCGTTATCGCGCCCCGGGTATATACACAAGTTTCGCATAAAAGCGCCCGATCGACGCGTTCGCGCACCCTGGTAACGCGGGTAACCGTACACCCGTGACTTCCTTGGCTAAGGATTCCCTTTCCTACCCCTTACCCTCCCTCCAGCACACTCACACACACGCACACACTCATTGGCTTCGTCCAGTTTCGATTCATCGAGAAACCGCAGCTGAAAGTCTTCATTTCGTTTGTGATCCAGTAACCTCAGAAAAAAGTCTGCAAATTTTGAACTTGGACGAAAACATCCAGTAATACCTCGATTTTTTTTAATCAAGTTTTCCTCGAGTTTCAGCAATTAGTAAAAGAAGTAGGAGACCACAATTTCCAAACCGTAATGACCAAAGATTTTAATGTCCATCCAATATAATGTCCAAATTTTATTAGGGGAGACCGGGGTATTATGAGCCACATTTTTATATGCTCAATGGACTGCAATCAAATCAAGTTTTCCTTCAAATTTCAACGCCGGATGTTGTACTATAACAAATTACCTTTCTTTTAGTCACAATAGTTCAATCGAATATCTTCGAATTGGATGATTCCCAGACGATTGTAAAAAATTTGCATTTTCTCAAGTTTAAAAAATCTGGGGGAATCGTAAGCCACTTTTAAAATTCAAAAACAACTACAACTTTTATTAGAAAATGGTAATTTATGTTTATGAATGGCAGTATCATTATTAATTAATAAGAAAAAAAGTGAAACACGATGAAAATCAATCTGAAATGCAATGCTTGCAAGTCCAATAACTAGTGGTCATTCTGGTGCATTTAAAGTAGATTGGCCATTCGCAGGCGTTGCAAGTGTTTAGTGCTTACATTTTGCATGAACAATCGTAAAGTATGATGTAACATCAAACTAATGAAGTTAGCTCGTTAAGTGTCAAAAAATGAGTGGCTCACAACTACCCACCAAAAATGGCTTACAATTCCCCGAACCCCTATTTTTACAAAATGAACGCAAATAAATTACACAATGCTAAGTTCATGCAAAATGTCTTTTTTGTTTCAAAAGCTTGGAGTCATATGAATATTATGAACATAGTTACTTGCGTGGATTCACAGAGATTGGTCACAATAATAGACCTCAGACGAAGTAAAAATGATACTTCGGGAGCAACAAATTTTTAATTATTGTCATAGCAAAATAACGATGTGGTTGCACACGTTCACTGATCATTAAAATATTAGCTTGTCATGAGACAAGTCGATAACAGTTGTTGGAAGCTGCCATGATTTACTAGGAAAAAAAATGGCGCTGACTTACGATTCTCCGTGGCTTATAATACCCTGGTCTCCCCTATTATTTTAGTCTATAATTAAATCTTTGAATAGTTTGTGTAATGTTCAAAATTTCAAAATTTTGAAAAAAGTAAAAAACTGAAAATTTTCTACATATATAATAATAATTCTATATATATAGGAATAGTTTTATAAGTAATTATTCAATAAGTCAATAATTTTATAAGTAATTCAAAGAACTACATAGATTGTTCATAAGTTTCGTATATTGTAATCATTATCGTATTTCATGGAAAAGTGTACGGTTTTTTTAAAATTTTATAAAACAATCTCAAAAACTTGAAAGTATTAAGAAATAACAAAAAATTATTACACACAAATTTTAATGAATTTCTTTTTTTTTTTATTATTTTTGTTAAAATATAAATAAAATGAAAAAGCATCGGAATAATTTTCCAGATTTTCGTGAATCTTATGAAATTCGAATAATTTGTTGAATTTCAGATGTCAAAAAATTTTGTACATCATGAAAAATGTTTAAATTCCAAAAAGTTACAGTTAACGTGTAATATGCTACATTAAAAAAAAAAATGTTTTATCATACGGATACCGTCCAAAATTTTTGAAATTTGAGAAATAATCTAGAATATATTATAACTTTGAGGAATGTTATTTGTTAAAAATTTTAATAGTTCGGTTAAACTAGAAATTAATTATTAATTAATTGATTTTTGAGTGGCGTTTTTGGGTATTTTATTTTCATATAATTATACAATTTTTTGAAATCAAAAATTGATCTTCGCACAAAGATGATATATAATTATAAAAATTTAATTAAAATTTGAAGTTACAAAAGGCAATTGCAGAAAATTTTCTGTAAATTTTTTCCTTTCTTTTCACTTTTTCTACATTAATTAAAAAATTTTTCATAAAGTTTTGGATTTTACATTTTTTTTTTATTTCTTGCTTATACAATTGTTAATATGTTACTCATAAACATATCTCAAACATATTATATGTAAACAATATTTCCCAAAATTGGTAGAATTTCGTTTTATAATATTTTTTTGACATCATATAATTTACTGGGCATAATGTACTATTGGACATTATTGTTTGGAAATTATGTTTTGGACGTTATGTTTTGAACAATGCCGTACCCAATCGATAAAAGCACTTTGAAATATCTCAATTGCATTTCTATGCATTTCTGAGTATTTGGGTTAGGTAAGGTTGGGTTCTGATCTGTAATATTTTTTGTTACAAAAAAAGGTAAAGAAATAACAATGAACTTAACAGATAGTAAATTACTAAATTGAATACAAACTGCTCTATTTGATTCAGAAAATTATTAAGTTATTATTCCGCAAGTTTCAAGTGCCATTTTTTCCATGTAAAAATTTTATGATTCACATTAGTTTCAATCGGAAAATCCAAATTCTCAATACTACCACAAATATAATATTGTTTAATAAAAGAAGTTTATATCAAAGTCAACGGTTTCAAATACCAAATTGTCATTCAGTGTGTTACTTTAGATTCGTATATTCTAACTTAATATTGAATTCGATCAATTTTGATTCAAATTCTGAAATAAAAGCACGAACTTTGAAATGTGATCCCTAATTAAAAAAAAAAAAATTTTAACCGACATTTTATAAAGAAAAGAAGTTTTGAAAAAAAGGACACATGGACCAGCGTTTAAAAAGTATCGTGTAAACTCGAGTTTGCAAATTTATACTATTCAAAAGAGTATATTCATAATCTTTTTTAAACACGATATTCTTGTCGATGAATCGTACATCATTGAATGATAATATTGACGAATAAAAGAAATAGGAATCCCGAAAAATTCGAAAGAAAAAAACAGTGGAAATTCAAACCCCATAGTCCTACCCCAAGAAGCCCTATACAAAATCTAAGCAGCAGGTGTCCCATTCCACGCTCACACTCTCTCCCTCGACAAAAAATTTCCTTTCAAAGCATATAACAATCATGTAGCGTATGTTATGTACAAATACAAAAATTTTTTATGGAAATAATGCATGCCTGAAGATTTTTTTATGTCAGTATGATCGAACGTTTCACACTGAAAATAATATTTTATTGGAAGATGCAACAAAATCAAGGCACGACTTGAAATTTGAATGTTAACTTAAATGAGAAAAATTTATCTTAATTTGGGGAAATTATTCTTGATTAAGACATATCCTCTTGATTTAAGACTTGCTTGTTTAAGAAAAAATTTTAACATGAATTTAATTTAAGATGATTTTCGAATTTCAAGGCGTGTCTTAATTTTGTTGCATCTTAAAACTAGTAGGACTTTTTAGAGTCCATCTTATTTTTAGAGAGAATTTTTCAGTTTTTCGAATTTCGGAAAGTTTAACAAATGTTGGATTTCCACATTTTTAAAATGATAAAATTTGATTTTCGCGATTTTCAACATACTGAGGTAAAGATTTTTTTTCCTAATACTTTTGGTATTATTCATATTTCTTCGGTATTTCTGCAATTTTGAAAGGATTTTATGATATGATTATTGATTTCTATATAACTTTCTAGAATATAATGCTCTAAGAATCGAAGTTCCAATAATATGTAATATTTTCGTAGATATTTGAGAAAATAATATTTATTTATTACACTTTTTAGTATTTTCAGGTGTTTTTAAATATTTCTTGTATTTCCATGAATCACTAGATAGATAATTAGAAGTTGATGCTATAGTATTACGTATTTCAACAATTTGGAGTAATCAATTGATTTTACAAAAAACAGTGTTTTTCATACAAAATTTTATTACTTTGTGTTTCTGTTTTTATGTTTTTAAGCGTTTGTACAACCTTGAGCATAATTTATTGACTTTCGAAAAAATGATGTCTACATATATAGTTTTTCAGTATTAATAGAATACTAGTATTTCTCGCATTTTTTTTTTATATTTATGAACTTTTCGAGGATTATGTGGTAGTTTTCTGAATTCATAGTACTTTTATAGGTTACTGTATAGATTATTATTAGTCAAATATTATTTAAAATATTATCATTTGAATTTTGAAAATCATGAATGAGAATTCCTTTTGTGGCTCGAAAACATTAAAAATCTTATTTTCAAAAAATAGTTGTATCGAAGTTTTAAAGCTTGAATATCCATTTATAGATATTATAATTTATTGACAAAAGAAATTTAGGGCTGTGTAAAATCGGTAAGAAAAACTATCGATAAATCAGTATTCATCGGTAACAATCGTTGAATCGATAACAATCGTGAGATCGGTAACTATCGGTTACCTCTATCATTTTACCAAAGAACAAAAAAAATTTTTATTTAATTTATTTCGAACTTTTTTTAGGTACAAGAAAAGTTTTTGTTTACTACTGAAATTCGGAGGTTAAAAATTTAAATATTTTCTTTGGAATTTCTGTAAAATAAAGTGAAAAAGGGTTTTTTGATTTTGTCGGTTTTCCTTTTCGTGTGAGATTATTAGAAAATCGAAATTGCCGCTCTATGGTTTTTCACAAAATAAATGAATCATTAAAATCATCCAAATTAATAATCGCTTGGATTTATGCAGTATTCATTATTTATTCGTGACTTGAAGCATGGCAATGTTAAGAATTTATAATTCTGTCTTAAAAACACAAGTCGTTCGGTGTCGAAATGTGTTGTTTCGCTGTATTTGGACAATTTGAACTGATTTTCCTATACCAAGCCGGCATGTAATATTTCCGAAATTCGTATAATATTGCTGCAATGTACCAGTAATATTATCTTTAAAAGATTGTATATGAAGTGTTACTTCAATGTGAATGAGATTTTTTCTTTGAAATGTTTCTTTTGTAATGTTCAATCAATATTTGTGTAAGATCGAAATGTTTATATTACTCTATAATTACGTCTGTAATTTACCAGCAATATTTTCTCTACAAGATTGTATTTGGAATGTTACTGTAATGTTAATGACCTCTATTCTGTGAAATGTTGCTCTTGTAATGTTTCATTAATACTACCGCAAGATTGAAATGTTACTAAATATTACTAAAAAGTTGCTGCGACATTACTGGAATATTGCTGAAATATGTATACAACATTGCAAATGCAATTATGGGGGACATTTTTATATTGCAGCAACGTTTTTGCAGTCTTCCTGCAAGATTTCTGCAACAATACTGCAGGATGTAATATTTCACTTCCAACATGTCTGCAATCTTGAGGCAATGTAAAACGCCGGCTGAGTAGAATCTATCGATAGTTATCGGTAACGCTCAAAATCTAACGGTAGTTACTGATGACTCAAACTATCGATAGAATCGATATTTGACGATGATTTCCCTCAGCCCTAATTAAATAATCATAAATTAATTTCTCGATAGTTTGCAAGCGCGAGAAGCTAGGGCTCGCCTTGAACTTGCCCTCCGATAAATACGCGGCAACGTCCGCGCCCCGGATCAATATGGGCGGCTTTCGCGAGACGAGAAAATCGCGCGCAAAACATCGCCGCGTACTCGCTGGCCCTCACCCGGAGACCCTCCTTCAACCCCGTGTCGCCGCAACAATAAACCACCTCCGTTATCTGTATTTCTGTATTTCCCTCCGGAATTCCCGGGAATACAAGCGCGGCAGACATCGGGGCCAAGTTCACGCTATATATAGTCGTAGCGACGCTTCATTCGCGTTTATAGCCACTGCAACCGCTCTTCAACCTACAGCCCTGCGTGCAGCTGATAGTGTATCGAACGCGTCCCTTCAATGGGACGCAATTTTCCGGGATCGGGGGAAATTTCCATAAAAAATAAGGAAATCTTGATCTCCAAGTTTCCGGTTTCGGGGAGGAGAAAACAAATTGCAAACGTGTGTGAATTTCTCAGAACGAAAGGGAGAAAACCCTAAAAACCTTGCTGAAGGGAAAGTTAACTTTGATAGCAAGGAAATGTTACTTGTTTGGAAGGAAATTTACGTTCGAGCTGCAACTGCAGGTTTTTCATTCTGTATGGAGTGTAATTTCACTTGAAGAAATTTTCTAATGTAAATTTTTCGCAGATACGATTTTTTAGATAATAGTATTCTTATCAATTTTTTTGCATACAATGAATTTCTAAAACCTTAAATATTTTTCGTGTTTTTAAGTATTAATTAAATCACGTTAATAATATAATAATAATAATAATAATAATAATAATAATAATAATAATAATAATAATAATAATAGATTTATTTAGGTGTATGATTCAATATACAGAGATGTACATATATACAGTCCCCACAAAATAGTCTAAGCTATTGTCCGTGAGCCTTAAGTTATTAACAAAACTCCTTAGTGATGCACATATAATTAAATGTATGCGATTCCCTTACAGTAACTATTTCTCTGCTTGTAAAATCCTTCCTATTTCTCTATCATTTAAATCCATCAGCCATTTCTTAATGAGTGTCACATGCCTTTTTCGAAGATCTTCCTTACATTTTATGTCGGCCGGTAGCGCATTAAAAATCCTATACTTTAAATAAAAGAAAGATTTGCTATAGATCTCCTTTTTAGTCGTTGGTAATCTTAATTTACTGTTCCTTTGTCCTATACAAACTAGATCCGAGTATTGAGCGCGTAGAGTAAGAAAGTCTCGTTTCACAATATTAAAAATATAAGCCCTTTTGATATCTAATATTCCGTAATCCTTATATAATACAGTAGTAGGATACATCCTAGGTTTCCTATAAATGATTTTCACTATCCTTTTTTGCAAGATTATCAATGGTTTCAAGACATAATTATTTGCACCTCCCCAAACTATGATACCGTAGGTGAGAACAGACCAAAATAACGCAAAATATATCATTTTCAATTGTTTCTGAATTAAAACGCACTTCAGTTTGTTAAACAAATAGACCAGGTACCTAAGCCCTTTAACAATCGTTTCTATATGCTGTTTCCATTTCAAATTTGCGTCAATAACTATTCCTAGATATTTTACTTGTGAAACTCTCTTAAGTTCAGGACATCCACAAGAGTGACATCGTTCTTTTATGCATGCATTATCATGCATTTTGAGGAATAAGTCTTCGGGAAAACTATCTTTATAAGAGCCAAAAGTTATGAAGACTAATTTTTCGAGGTTGACTTTCAAATAATTCATGGTCATCCACTCCGTAATATCGCTCACGAATCTTTCCGCGATTTGTCTGTTTCCCAGTTTTCTTCTTCAATCAAAAAAACAGTATCGTCTACATAGGTGATTATTTTTCCTTCTGGCAGCGAACTAAACAAATCGTTAATGTAAATTATAAATAAGATGGGTCCTAGTATTGTACCTTGTGGTACTCCGCAATTCACTGTGAGAGCTTCACTTTCTACTTGGTTTATTTTAGTTATATGTTTTCTGCAATGTAAGTAGTTTTCCATTAAATCGAATGGGTTGCCTCTCAAACCTAAGTTAAATAATTTTTTCAGTAATAGTACATGATTGACCGTATCAAATGTCTTTGCAAGATCAACAAAAATCGCCAAACAAGGCCTTGTATTATTTAATGATTTATAAATTTCACCTGTTACATGAGATAACGCATCAATTGTTGACCTTCCCTCTCTAAAACTAAATTGCATGTCATTTAATTTTTTCTCCTTACTTAAAAAGCCAGTAATTCTATTTTTCATAATTTTCTCAAATATTTTCACGAAGAATCAGGGAAAGGGCCTGTAATTTGTCAAAAGGCTTTTATCTCCTGTTTTATATAGTGGCGTCATTTCAGCCCTTTTCCATATATCAGGCCAAGTTCCGTGCTCCATTGCTCTATTTATCAAATATGTTAATGGTGCAGTGAAGTATTCTAATATTTTTTTACATTTCCTGTAATTTTTTGGGTTAAAAATATATATAGTTTTTAAGAATTTTACGCTTTGGATTGGTATTAATTTTATTAATTTTTTAATCATTTTATAGATTTCTTGTAAGTTACTGATTTAAAGATTATTCGTTTTTTTCTCGAATGTTTCCGGTATTTATACGATTCAAACGGTTTTTGAATCTTCATAATTCACAATATAGATTTTCCATTATGCTCCAAGATTCCATGTTTTACAGATTTTTTGTAGCTTCATAGATTTTTTAGAAAACTATATTTACGTTAATGCATAGTACTTCATATGATTTCAGAATGTTCAATGTTTTCCTTAATTTTGAGTATTTACAAGATTTTGTATGATTTATTAGTATTTCTAGATTTACACATGAACAAAGATTTTTATGTTACAGGAATCAAAGTTTTATTAATTTCAAGTAATTTAGTAGATTTTTCAGAAAAAACTACCTTGATGGATTTCTTGTATTTCATGTTTTCATAGTTCTTCTCGTGTCCTTAGTGATTTTTCTATATTCATACAATCCAAATGATTGTTCAGTATCTTTCATTATTCTAATCTAGGTTTTTAAGAATTCATACTTTAAGACTCAATGTTTTATCGATTACTGATACACTTTATAGATTTTTGAAATAAATACATCCGAACAGATTTATTGCATTTTATCGTTTTTAGTATTTTCAGCGTTTCTCTTATTTTTCGGTATTTAGTTCGTAGTATTTTCAAAGATTCATGGTATTTTCTTGTTTTTCTATACATAAATTTCTGCATTTTTCTGCTCTAGAATTTAAGTTTTTATGAATAAATGTAGAGTACTTTACTTAATTTTTCAGAAAATAGTAACATTATAGATTTGTTGCACGTATTTAATAAATTTGTTGTAGTCAAAAAAATTGTGAAATTTTTTAAGATTATCAATAATTTTTTATTTTTTTATTTTTTTTTTTACTTTTTCTTGGATTACATAAAATGTCATGGAATCTGATGCTGTATGATAATAAGTTTTAAAGATATATAGTGTTTCAATCAATTTTTCAGAAAAAATTTTTTTCTCAGAATCTTCGTATTCATTGGTTTATAATTTTTTAAGACTTTTTCGTATTTTTCCAGTATTCTTACAATTTAAGGGATTTTCAGTATCATTATGAATTTTATATGGAGTTTTGAGCAAATTGTATACATGTAGATTCATAACATATAATAATTTTTCGGTATTTTTAATGTTTATAGAATTTTATTTGATTTCGTAGTATCATTACAAATTTCTCATATTCTTATGGATTTCTGCATAGATTTCTGGTTATTGAGCTCTAGCACTCGAAGTTTTATCGATTCTAAGAATTCAATAGATTTCTAGATAACACTATCTTAACAGATTTTTAGTAGCTTATACGTTACTAATACTTTAAGTATTTATCGGTATTTTTGTTGATTCCCTGAACTTTTTCTCGATTTCTATATCGATTATTATTAGAATGAAAAGTTCTGAGAATTGAAAGTATTTGAATAGATTTCTCAGAAGACAACATTTTCATAGATTTCTCGTATATTGTTGACTTATAATTCTTTCAGAATTTTTCGTACGTACTCTGCTAGTATTCATACAACTCGAAGGATTTTCGCTATCTGTATGGATCAAAATACAGATTTCATATCACTTACTTTATAGATTCTTAGTATTTTCAGTGATTTTCTTACATTTCATTAATTACAAAATTATGTAGGATTTCAAGTTTGATAAATTTCAAGCATTTCAATACATCCTTCAGAAAACACCATCTTCATAGATTTCCTGTAATCCCATATACATTTCTATCGCATTTTTTTCATGCTGTTTCAGTATTTTTACAATCTACATAACTCTCCACTATTCATACTTCTTTTGCATAAAAATTCCACATCCATAAATCCCACCCCCCCCCCCCAAAAAAAAGGATAAAATTCCAAACCCTTACCTTCTTCTCCGTAAGTTTCTCGCACCGCCTCATCTTGCAGATCTGATGACTCTTATCGTTCCTGCATGGCGCGCAGTCCCCGCAGTTATCCTTCCTCTGGCACCCAATACACTCTCCGCACCGCTTCCTCTTCTTCTTGGCCGGCTTATCACCCATGGATCCCTCACCCCCGTCATCTCCCAGACCACCGCCAATATTATGCGGATTCCCACGATTCCCCGTAGACGACACCGCCGCGACTTGCCCGGAACTCTCGCTGTTCCCCAAACTAACCCCAACATTGTTCCCCATGCCATCCTCGGACTCCATAGAACTCGACCTAATTTTCCTCCTCTCCTTCTTCCTCCCGTCAACGCCCGCGGCCCTCGAGGTCGGCGAGTCCAAGACCGTGGACATCGGGTTCTGGAAGTTGGCATGATGCAACTGAGGGTACTCCTGCTTCACCACCGTCAGAACCGTGTGATGTGGATGACCAACGGGTGGCGGCCCAAAGCCCTGAACGGGATTCGAGCCCAGGAGCTGGATGTGCCTCTCGTCCAGGAGCTGCTGCTGCAGGGCCGGCACCTCGCGCGCCTGCACTGGCGCCGGCACCAGGGGGTACCCAACGACGGGTGGGCCCCGGTGAGGATGAGGCGCCGGCAACGGGGTACCGAGCGTGTGAAAACTCGGCAAACCGACGGCGGAGGTTATCGGGGTCGGGGAGTGGGACATCGAAGCCGGCGACAACGGGGTCAGTGCCGTCAATTGGGGCTCGGTGTCACTGGGCGCCGCGAACTGGCTCGCGAAACTCGGGAGTATCTCGTGGGGCCCACCGCCGCCGGCCTTGGACTCCCATGGCCGGTACTGGCTGTTGCCCAGGACGACCTCGCATCGGGAGTCGATCAAACGGCCGGTTAGGCCCTCGTACGCGTAATCCCAGGACGAGGCGAGGCCTAGTCCGATGTCGTGCGCGTGGAGGCCCGTAAGGGACGTCGGCCCGTCCATGGGCCCGTCGCTCGCGAAGCTGCTGAAGGGCGGTAGGTGCCGGCCCGTGTCGCCCGGGCCAAGGGCGCCGCCGGGCGAGGCCGGTATCGTCGCCGGGGGGCTCACCACCCTCTCGGCGACGACCTCCTTCGTCACGTCCGCGCTCATCTTCCGTGCCCCATATTTCTCAGGGCGCCGTGTCAGATGGCCCACGCGGCCGCATTTCCGACTCGAGGACGACGTTGTGCATTGTTTCTTGTTTTGTTTTCTTTTTTCCCCCGGGGAGAGGGTTGAAGGGGGAGAACGGACACTTCCTAAACACTCGCGCGGCAATGAGCGGAAAGAGGGGAGAGAGCCTTTATTTTATCACTTTTGAGAGGTGGGGTCAAGGGGAGTTTGTACTTGACAGGTTTAGGCTACGACGTGAAGTAGATCGGTTTCTCCGGGAGTATTCCGAGATTTCCAAGCTCGTAGTGCGTGGTTGGGAGGGGAGAGGGGGAAGGTGAAAATGGTTGATTCTTTGGTCTTCGTAGAAAGAGTATACTTTTAGGGGTTTGTCACACTCCGGGTTTTTTTTGGCACTGGCGGATATTGTTATAAACTTTGTACAGTAAATAGATCCTCTTGGTCTCGGTGGGTTTTTTTTCTCGTTTCGTTTACAAGCTCTTTCGGGGGTCGTTAACTTGTTTACTTTTATTTAATTTTTTGATAATATAAAGAGTATAATCTTCTTCTTGTTGATTGGCTTGTGTAAGAAAATAGAAATCACTTGAGGTTTATGTGGCTTGTTTGAAGGCGATTGATTTGTACGATCTGCAACAGAAAAATAAGAGGATATATGACGTTTTGTTCGGAGTTATTGAGGAGGGAGAGAAGGTAAATGAGGGAGAGAGAAAAACGGGGAAATTCTTCGGGAGGCCATCAGGGAAGGAAATATGTTGGCGGGGACGCGAAAAAAGTGCACGCGAGCTGTATCGGATTGTGGTGACGTGACTGGAGGTGGACGCGGGGTTTTCAAGGCTACTATTACGTTCAACGACCACACGCGGGTTTCGGGGAAGTTCGCCGCGAGTCGGCCCGAGCTTATTCCGACGTTTCGTTCATTCACGATTCGGATGGTCCAGGAGGAATTCGCAAAGTGATGTCATTAGCAGGGTTGATAAGAATATGCATTAGCTTATTTTAGCCTTTTTTTAATGTACATGCATTTTTTCTCACTTTAAGGTAGTTCATAATGCATTTTTCTCAATTAGTTGGAAGAAAGTTGAAGTTAAAAGCGAATTTCAAAAGGAATCATAGAGATTTTGTTTATATCGTTAAAATAGTTAAAACATGATGTATAGAAAATTGTTTAGAATAAAGACACCGCCTTTTATTCGAAAGTGTTTGAAAATTTGAAACAACATATAATTATTTGCAAGTCATTCTATCAATTCTATCGAGATAATCAGTATTTTACCGTACCTACAATATTCAATATTTAAAAGGAATTAATGACTGACTGCCATTGAAATTTAGTATTATTTGAACGACCTATGTACTAGAACAGTTCGTGGATAGAAAATGTCTTTAATGTTAATAAATTTTCCAGACAAATATGAAATTTAGTAGCATATTTACTGTAAATAAACGTTTCTCTTAATGTATGTTAGGACATAGTTCGAATGTCAAACGAGTTTCCCAAGTGATAGCGAAAGCGCCGGGCGTCGAAAGCCGGAAAAACATGGTGGCTCTGGGGTGAGTAAGTTAAAAGCTCGCCCGGGAAACAGCATCGGATTTTCTCGCGTGCATTCAGCATTGCTCAGCTGCGTAGGCACATGTAAAATACGCACATCAGCAAATCGTGTCGCGTTGGGGGTTGATGGGATCGTGTGGAGGGAGGGGGATGAGAGGGGATGAAAAAGGGAGCGCGGGGATAAGGCTCCGTGAACGAGAGGAAAGGGAAAGTCGAGCTTGCACGTTACCAAGCCCTTTCGCTTGGGCGCCAAACGGTCGATATTTCACTGAAATGTGACGTCGCCAGTTTTCAGCGATGGCTCCGAACGACGCTCGTGCTGACGACACGAAAAATATACGACCGATTATCAAATTATATTACGCTTTTCTGGCGTCCTTGAAAACTGTTTTAAAACTCATTATGTGAAATAGTTTTTGAAGGTCAATTTTTTTCAATCTTCCGAGTCGAATATATTGTAAAGTAATGTTTATTATCGACGTTCCGACTCATTCCGAGTCTTTTTCAAGATACGTATCACAAGTATATTAATAAATATTAAAATGTTATCCGAAATATAGAACATCATTTTTGAATTTACGTCTTAAGAATGTTTTTAATTAAAATTTTTTCAATGTATATTAATATTATATTATTATTCGAAAATTCTTTCAAATTCGAAATTTATGCACTTAAGTTACAAAAAATATGAAACGAGAATGTAGGTATCTGAAAATTTTTAAGTTGAAGAATTTCGAACCTGAAAAAATTGGGAAACCGTAAACTTCAAGATGTATGAGATTCATACACGTATTTCAAAATGAAAATTTTCAATCTTTTAACAAAAAAAAAATTTAGTTGCTTGATTCTAATTTTAGAAATAAAGCGAAACTCGAAATTTCAAGTGTTGGTAAGTTATAACAAATTTTTCTCTAAATATTTTCTCGTGTCGTCGGAACAAAAAATATAAATACGACAAATTTTCGACAAAACAACCCTTTTCAGTCACGTGACGAGACACAAGAACTATGGAGTTTTACCGAATTATGTTAAGCCCTTTTGGTGTCCTTGAAAAATGTTTCAAACTTCATTTATTATTATTATTTAATTTCAAATGGTGAATTAATGCACTTGGTTACAAAACATAAAATTAAAATGAAGGTATCTCTAATTTTTTTAGCTAAATAATTTTGAACCTCAAAAAAATTGAAAAATCATAAACTTCGAGAAGTATGAGATTCATACTTCAAAATCAAAATTTTTGATCACTATAATTGGTAGACCAAAATAAAAATTCAAAAGTTAAATGTCGCGTTAAAGTGAAAATCGAAATTATTCTACTATAAAATAAAACTTGGTCGCTTGATTCTAATTTTACAAGTAAAACAAAACTTGAAATTTCAAATGTTTGTCAGTAATAACGAATATTCCCCCAAATATTAGAAATAGAACTCTTTTGATAAAAAAAATGATGATCAATTTTTCGCAATTTTAGTTTTCAACACTACAAAAATGTTTAAAATCGTGGGTGAACTTTTTGATGTTTTTCAACTTTGAGAGATTTCCTGCAAAACATCTAAAGCACTCTACAGAAACTAGAAATTAAATGGCTTTAAAAATTTCATAACGTACTCAGCACTATTTATAAATAAAGGGTAGTAATTTAAGTTTCTTATTCAAATTTTAAGTCATCGAACTCTTCTTTGTTGTTGTTTATTTTTATTTTTACACTTTCAAAAATTTCATCATTTAAAATCAACTGAAGTTTAGCAAACCTTACTTTTATCAACTTTTATCAACTACGCAAAATATTCAATTACTTTTTAAATTTGATAAAAGATCTCAACAATAATTCATGGACTTAAACTACTTTAGAAACTTATTTTTTTACTACCGAAAAATATACATTATGTAAGTCAAAAAAGCACCCAAATTTAGTCATGTACATAAAAAAAAGGGAAAATATCATGTCATGAAAAAGTAAGACGTATATTTCAAAATAGTAGATTATGTAGCATGTGGTCAATGCTTCATCAAATTCAACAGTACCACATACACAACATGCTCATTTATTTCATCTTGTTCATCTCAAAATTACATTCAGGAATAACAATTTTCAGTAATAACAAGTTGAAGTTAATTTCGTGTAAAAAATTTGGGCAATTCCGGCCAGGAAGCTTAATTTGTTTAGGGAGCAAAAAAGTAGACAGGAAAAAAAAGATGCAATGAATTGCACTTGGTAGCCTTCGCGGTAAATGCATTTTCCTCGAATCGACCGTAGCAAACGCACAAAAATTCAATACTGCTCGAGCATAGAGTACGCTTCGGCGCGCCATATACCCAGTGCTACGAAACGTCATATAATAATTACTCAAAAATATCATTAACTATTGAATCTGCATAAATAACAATTTCATTCAACTCAGTAACGTGTGAAAACCGACAGAAAATGTAGTATGTGAATTCTGTTTTTTACACGTAAAATGAAGCACGAGAACTACTCTGGAAATTTCTTCGAGTCACTCAAATTAAGTAAGAATCCTGCAAGTCAAACTCGAGTAGAAATTTTCCTTTATCTAAATGAACCCGGGTAGAAAAATGAAAAGTATACCGAAAATATACCAAATACACCAAGTCACCTGCGTTTGTGCCAATAGGCATACTTTGGTTGACTTTAGAAAAAGCCTCCAAAAGTCTACCAAAGTAAACCAAAAGTAGACTTTGGTATATTTTATTTTT
>JAPYZL010004582.1:0-10976 GCA_030522825.1 Platygaster orseoliae | reverse complement strand
TGCACACAATTGTATTGCTGCTATAAGGTTGGACATAACAACTTGTCCCATATGTCTGCCACGTTTTTTCGGTACCCGACGAGCGGTCCATGTACTATGTGGTCTAAGTTCCACACACTGGCGAAGACGCCATCAGACGCCATTTTGAGCATTTTAAACTGCCATAAGTCATATGACAGTAGTCGCAGCCGCCATTTAAAGCACAACCTCTTGTCCCTCTCTTGAAACAAGCATGCAGATTTAATGCGGAGGTTGACACCCTAGACCATACAGTACATGGACCGCTCGTCGGGTACCGAAAAAATGTGGCAGACATATGGGACAAGTTGTTATGTCCAACCCTATAGCAGCAGTTGGCAGCACTGCAGCAGACAATTGTATTGCTGCTAAGGGGTTGAACATAACAACTTGTCTCATGTGTGTATCACGATTTTCAGCGTACAACAAGATAGGGGACGAGCGGTCTATGTACTATATGGTCTAAGGTTGACACAGTTGAAACTTCAGGCTGTTGATATGTCAACAGACACGTCTTGAGTTGTGTTCAATTGCGTTAATGTGTTGACCAATCTTGACAAATCTGGACAAATCTTGATAAAAACCGTAAAATACTGTACAATAGCACATGGCTGGTTCTACATTCAATTAATCTGAATTAATCCAACAATCAATCCAAAAATCCAACTGAATCCAACAATCAATTGTTTTCAAAAGAAGGTTGGTTGAAAGCAAAATTTTTACTGATTTTTACAACTTCCAGCAGATGGAAAATATCGCATTGTTATTAAGTCTTTTTCTCACAGAAGTTGTTTTCATAAAAAAAATTCTCATTTTATTTTCATACTCTTGAATAAAGTGATTCACTATTTAACAATTTTTAAATAAGGATTGTGGTATGTTTTTTGACAGTTTCATTGACAAATGAGGTTACTTTTTTCACTTTGTTTACAATATGCTTACGTTATTGAATTTTTTTTATTGGGATTATATGTTTTTAAATTTATGTTTTCGCATATTGTAAACATTTTCAAAGTTATTTTGTTTGAGTATCGTCTAGAAGTCGAGTAGATAAAAAAAATTCAACCCCTAATTTCATGAAATTCGATGGGTTTGATGGAAGTTGATGAATTTATTGTCAAATTTGAAACTGACTATTCAAATAATTTGTTTATCTAAATGAAATATTCTCGGTACATGAAAGTTATGGTTAGTTTCATTAATTCAACTCTAAATTTGCAATTATCGGTAATTATGCATTTTAGGGAATTCTTCCAAAAGTGATCTAAAAAGATTGTTTTTGCAAAGTATTGCTTTTTTCTTAGAAAACATGATTTTGTTGGGAAAAAGTGTAATTTATAATTTAATTTTAATTTTTTAATCTTTTTATTATTTATTTTTATAATTTCTCATTTTTTAATATTATTATTTTTTTTTTTAATTTATTTTTGACATTATTTCCATTATTTAATTTTTGTGTGATTTAATTTTTATCATACTTATTTATTATTTTTTTAAATTATTTTTAATTTTATTTTCATTATTTATTTATCACTATTATTTTATTAATTTATCATATAATTAATTATCTAAATAGCATAAATACCAAATTAAATGATAAAAATTCATTTAATCATAAATTACACCTTTTCCTGAAAAAAAGCAATATTTCACAAAAAACAATGTTTTTTCAAGCCATTTTTGGAAGAAATTCTTAAAATGCATAATTACCTTAAAAATAATTTTAAAAAATAATATATGAAAATGAAAAAATTAAATCATACAAAAATTAAATAATGGACATTATATCAAAAATAATGAATTCATAATAACAAAAAAATGATGAGTTATAAAAAATAAATGCCAAAAAAATTAAATGATAAATTACACTTTTCCCAACGAAATCATGCTTACTAAGAAAAAAGCAATACTTCACAAAAACAATTTTTTTTAACCATTTTTGGAAGAATTCCCTAAAATGCATAATTACCTAATTATCAACAAAATAACGTGTTTACGATATTTGAAAGTTGAATAAAAGTTTGAAAAATCCCAAAGTATTTTAACTTTCTCAAGAAAAATTCTAAAAATCAATGATAGGCTAATTTCTATATAATCTACACAATAATTTTACATAAAATTGTTAATCGATCAGAATCTTTATTAGATGGAAATTGAAATGCTAAAAAAAAAATACTTTTATTATATGAGCGGTTGAGAGAAAACATTTAAGATTTTTCAAACCTTTCCTCTTCAAAATTTTTGTGAATTCATTAAACCTTTTGCACTCCACAAACTTCTGCAATACTTCAACATGAGTTGTTTAGGAACATATGAAACTTTTTATGTACATAATTTCCCAAACTTTGAAATATTTCTAACTTTTGATTTTCCCCCAACTTTCACGATTTCCCAAATTGTATTTTCACACAAAAAGTTTTGGTCTTCTAAAACTTTTGCATTCATGATTTCTTTTGCTATATGCTTTTTATTATAATAAAATAATATAAAATGCCCATCAGCAAAAACTTGTTAAATAATAAAAGTCTATATATTTCAGTGAAATGCGGAGAGCAAAAATAAAACCGACTGTGAAGATTCCAGTCCGCCAAAAATTGCACCCAGAAAATGTTGAAATCAAGCAAGAGTTCGGAATTTCAGAAAATCTTATCAAAATAGAAGATTTTATAAACAATGATAACAATAATGATAAAGAAATCAAATGTGAGAAAATTCATAGAAATGAATTTGAAATCAATGAAAAAGAAAAGGAAAATGTTATGAACGTTGAAAAAATTATAGAGGAAACTGAGAACAATAATGAAACGATAAACAATGAAAAAATTGTTGAAAAAGGGGAAGAAACTATTGTTGAAAAAGAAGTTGTGAATAGTGAAAATGAAAAAAGTCGCGCGGTGGAGTCACCAAAAAAAATTGAAGTTGCTGGTGAGTAATTATGGGGTTGAAATGAAATGAAGGGAAGTTATGACGTTTAACGGCGACACCTATATTTTATTCTTGTTTCGAAAACATTGGTCCTGCCGCAAAACGTCATACTTTAGCACCTTGATATACAAACAACTATATTAATTGCACTTCATGAATTTCACTAAGTTTAATAGTTTTTTTTTGTATTCCAAAATAAATATCTCTTTTCAAGTTTCTCCTACAAAAACAACAAACCGATCCTTCATTCGCCCTATACCAAGACTGGATGGACCTGGTCGAATTCGGAGAAATAGTATCCATGGAAGTGGTGCAAGTGCTAGCGAATCCGAAGATGATTCGAAAAGGCAGCATTTGACACAAGTACAAATTATAATAATTCTAGACTTAAAACAAATATGAAAAAAAGTTTTTTATTCAAATAAAAAATGCAAAATATCCCAGGACCATAAAACCTTGAAATAATGAATTTTTAAATAGTTTTTATGTAACATTAAAAAACTGACATCATTTTTTCAGCAAAATTATATTTGATAGAAAAAAGTTGTGACGTTTACAATATTATAAATGATTGAAATTTAAATAAATAATTAACTAATAAAATTGAGAGGTTAAATTATAATTGTTGGTTAATATGTGAAACATTTAATTTTGTTCAGGTTGCAAAAAAAATTTTTAATTCATAGCTAGAGAAAACGTTAAAACTAATGTTACTGAAACTGTAAAGTAAAATTTAAAAAAAACCTTTTTTTAATAAAAATATATTTACAAGAAATTTAATTATGAGTGCCTTCAGTAATACTAGAATTTTTTTGTAGGCATCCCCAGTTACTTCAAATCGAACTCGAACTGAATCAGTGTGCTCAGTACAATCAGTACAAAGCAATTTTGATGGTCGGAGACGTGATTTTGGCGTCCCTAGAAAACGAAAATCCGAAATGAACGAGTCATCTCGGAAATTAGCCAAAAAAAGAAGAGAATTTCTTATGAACGGCGAAGATTTCGCACATGACAAAAGCAAACTCACGATGTATGATCTTTTGTATTACAATCCGAAGACCAACCCAATGAAGCCGAAACCAATTGTGCCTGTGACGAAGAAAGCCCCGACCGTCCAGTGAGTTTTTTTATTGAAATATTCATAATTTGTTCAGGATACTCGCATCTTTAAGTTCCTCCGTATTTATTGAGAAATTTTATGAATTCTTGAAAAGATAATATCTTTTTTTTTTTCTTCTTGTGAGATATAATTAGTATATTGAAATAAGGAATGAAAATCATATTTATGAATATAATTATACCTTCATTATTGAAGTTCCTTAATCCTATTTTAATAATACATAGAACTACTATAATTACCAGGGCAACCAAAATATTTAAATGAAAAATATTTAAATAAATATTTTGGCAGAACAGAAATATTTTTCCACTTTTAGATTTTTCGTGAATATTTAAAGGTTTTCCATTTGTAATCCAAAATATTTTTAACAATTTTTGAGCATAAAAAATATTTCCTTTTTATGCATGTTTCGCCATTTTATTTTTCTTTAAGGTATTACGTCTATAGTTGAAATTCTGAGATAGATTTTTATGAAAAAAATCACAGATAATCTTGTATGTGTACTGAGCGAACCTGCAAAATTTCAGCTCGATCTACTATCTAGTTTTTTGTAAAATTCCTAAATCTAACATGTATTCAAATGGACAGAAGCATATTTGTCCAAATTTCCAAAAAACCATGGGATAGATTTTTTAAAAAATTTCACCACAATTGAAGAATGAAATTACACATAATTTGCTGTATCAAGCACGAATTTTCACTGTACCGTTTTTTCGGAAAAATTGTTTTTCCTACTCAATTAGCAAACTCGGCAACACTGTACCACGCTGCAGTGTGCTGCGGTGTTGCCGCGACCGAAAATAAAACAATGAACTGAAGTTAGCGGTAGCTTGCGCCTATCTTCACCACGGACGTAATACCTTAATTTGTATTTAATTCTAATTTATTTCAATTTGAATAAAATTATTTGCAAATTAAATTAAAAATGAAAAAAATATGTTGAAAATCAAAAATTAAAAAAAATATGCAAATTAAATTTAGAAAAATTGAAATAAAAAAATTAAATTAAAAATACAATTAATTTACATTGGATTTCAATTTTCTTTTTCCTGTATTTAATTTATTTCATTCCATTTTCTTTGATTTGCAGTTTGAAAATTGTCAAGAAATTATTCGACATGTCACATGCTTACAGATTCATAATCTATTTACATTTCAAAATAAATAATCAATTGAATCATTATGCTATTCGAATTATAAATTGAAGAGAACTTAGCAAAATATGTGGTCATTTTCTGCAACAACTTTAATTAGGAGCCGAAAATGTAAACAGATGTACAAAAAACAAAAAAATTTGCTTGCGTTTGATCATAAATATTTCTTGCCTATCATAACTATTTCCCTGTTTTTTCATGCATAAATAAATAAATATTTTGCATTTTATCGTAAATATTTTTGGTTGCCCTGATAATTACTATTCTTCATTGCAACTACTTCATTTGCCCCTTTATAAATTGCAATTTTACCTAACTGTTTGGACTAATAACAATGTTAAATAAGCAAATTTTTCAAATGTAATTGTCAGCAATTTCACTTTTTAAATTATTTTATTTAAGAGAGCTTGATAAAATGAAGAAATTGCAAAAAAAAAAAAGAAACTCAAAACTTCTGCATTCAAAATTCGTCATCCCTCAAATTTCAAAATGCATAATTTGTTATTTTAATATTTTTAAGTCATTCATTTTTTTAAGTTTATTATTTTTTATTTTATATATTTTTTATTATTCAACAGAAAATAGAGATGAAGGAACAAGAAATCGATAATTTTTTAACGAAAATCTGTAGATTTATCAATTATTATCACTGTATACTGCATTTACTGCAATGCACTAAATTTTTCAAAATCCATAGCGGGAAATAAGAGCATTGCATATATAATTTCTTATCATAAACTTGACCGCAAAATGTGTTATAGTTGAAAAAAATTTTCAATTTTGTTGAAACAATTAGAAAATGTATGTTTGAATCTTGAATGAAGAAATGGTGTCTTGAACTTAATAAAAGAAATACTCTTCACTACTTTTGAATAATTATTAATCAATCGTTTTCTACTTCCAACTTCATTAATTTTTATAACGATTTTTTTAAGTAAAATTCACAAAAAAACAATAGCTGTGAACAAAGGCAAAAAATAAAAAAAAAACTGGAAATAGTTGTGGTTATGGATTTCATAAAAGAAAAATAGAAATTTCGAAATGAAAAATGATCTCGATTTCGTTTCATTTAAATAAGAAATTTTGATAATTGTTAGAGTATTACTTCAGAAAACAAAATTTATTGCAAGTCTATAAATGTATGCTAATAAATGAAGAAATTGCTTATTATTATAAGGCATTGATTGTTTTGAATTGACAAATTTTCGACTAGGATTTTTTCGTCGAGTTTATGCTGGAGAGGAAAAGAGTTGGAAAAATTTATAAATAAACAAATGAAAAATATTTACAGGCATAGATTCAGCTATTGTAATAATGCAAACGTTTTGGATTTACAAAGATTTTTCATCTCGATATTTTGAAGAAGTTGTAAAAACTGGCAATTTATTTTCTTATTGGAATAAATGGTTATCTGTATTAAGAAGTGGAATTTACTGCATTCTTAGGTAGTTGTATTCAGAAAAAAACAGAATTTTGTATCATATAGAAGTTATAGTTCCAAACTTAACAGCAAAATTTTTGAATCATTCAAAAAATAAAACGAAAACATTTAACGATTGAAAAGTAAGATTGACACATTTAAATCCGAAAAACAATTCAATTGATATTATTTAGGAAAATAGTAAATAAAGATGGCACATTCGTGTTGGCATATTAAAAATTTTGATTTATCATAAAACGTCATAATGTCGATTGTAACAAAATCCACCAAAAGCATTGAAACCAAAAAATTTTTCTAATTGTAAAATATCTATTTCATATTTATTGAATCTGTAACTACAATTTTATAAATTCTAATGCTGATCTGTTTTTTGTACTCTTATTTTATAGCAAATTTGATGAAAAAATTAACGTTAAAAATTAATTAAGGACAGTTTGGAAATAATGAAAAATGATTTTATATCAATTATTAGAACCTGTACAGTTTGGCTACAGAAATTTTACATTTCACCAAAAAAAATGTTTAATCGAAATAACGAAATCGATCCAACGATAGTTGTTGAAATTTTCCTTTCCTCTAACTATGTATTCAAAAATTACCACAACTTGCAAATGAATAATTAACCCTAAAAATTCGTTTCAGGCTCGGGGAAGAAGGTAATGACGAATCGATTGAAGATCCGCCCGACACAGAAGACGTATCAGCGCCGCAAGTGACATTGGGTCCAAATGGGGAGATTATCATTGACGAGCAAAGCCTCGTAGTAGAGAGAAAACAAACCGATGATAGAGAAGTGATTCACGTAGACGCAAACCATTGCGGTGGTTTCTACAAACGCCGAAAAGTGCGAAAGGAATGGACGGGCTGGGAGACAATGAAGTTCTACAAGGCGCTAGCCACGATTGGCCCAGACTTTCTCCTTATGGAATCTATGTTTCCGAAACGATCAAGAAAGGAGCTGAAAATAAAGTTCAAATATGAGGAGAAGAAAAATAAGGACCTCGTCCAAAAAGCTTTATTATGTCAAGAATTTGATCCTGATTCTTTGAAAAAAGATTTGGGTAGATTTTTAGAATTCATTTAAATTTTTCTTGCTGACAACAACTGATCTAAAAATTTGCTATTTCTGTTTATTCCAGCCTCATTTGACGAGCAAGAGGCAGAAGCCAATAAATTCATCGAAGAGAAAAAACAGAAAACTGATGAAAAGAATAGCAAAAAACGTAGAAGTCGTAAGTTTAATTTTTGTTACGAAAGCACAAGTTCTTTTTCAAAACTGGTTAGAAGTTTGAAATCATTTGGAAAATTTTTTTTTTTTTTCTTTCCAGAAACTGTGCCGGAGTCAGATGATGAAGCTGATAAAATTGACGAGACCGAACCTGAGCCAGAACCTGATGTCCAGAATTGTGAAGAAACTGAAGATTCAGGTACAGATTCTGAAATTTATAAGCCTCAACCAACTCGGTCTGGTCGCGTGCCCAGGTCGCGGCGTCTCCAGGCGCCGGAGACCAACTCCCTGGACGCCCCGGCGGCTCCGATCCCGAGAACCCTGGACGACGTTCTTGACCTGGTGCCGAACCCTAGTGAAATCAAACCAGGCTCACTCATCGTCATTACAAAAGAATCTGACGAGGATCCGAATAAGAAGGTTCTGCAAATATTCATGGTCGACAAAAATTACGACAAAAAGGATCCAAACTCACCGCGTAATATCACGCTTGTAGATAATACTCCAGAATTGCTAGCAACTGTGACCACAAAAGTTATAGAAACTGAAGGCAAATAACTTCAAAAACAAGATTAGCTTTATTTTACAAAATTCGATCATACATAGTTGATTTTTCAATAGATTGCTTTATTTATCTTGAAATTATACATTTTGATTGATCCGAAGATTTGATAATTTTAAAAACTGAGTTTTTTCCAGCCTTGGTTATTAATGATGATATTCTGTTGCAAATTTCTACAATAAGTTTTGGGTTTTTTTTCCAGTTTAAGAAAAACTTGTGTCTTAAGATTTTTCAACATTTGTTTATCACTTGCATTTTCGCTTGAACAAAACGAAAGTTCAAATTGACCTTTCGAGCAGCTAAGACTGTAGGAGGGCAACAGCATTTTTTGTAAAAAGAGAAATTTTGTAAAATCTGTATTTTTAGGTAATAAAACTGTTTGAAATTTATTTTAGATTTAGATGATTTATCGTCCTGAATATGCTTTTTTTCTGTCTATTTAGAGAAAGTAATAATTTTATACAACGATTTAATAGATAATTTCGACCAGATCGCATTTTTTTATATGACATGACAATGGTACTTTTTAAATCTATAATTTAAAGTATCTCATTTTCAAATCAAGAATATCAGAGTATATACTGAAATATCCTAAAGCAAGTAAATTCGAATATTTACCAATACTTGAAAAGGATAACTTGTTGTTGCTATCAAATTTTAGTATCCATTTGGAAAGTTTTTGCTTAATTCCATTTTAAATTATACTATGATGAAAAAAATGTTTTTAATATTTTCACATTTTATATGGTTCGTGAAATGAACAGTTTTAAAAATATTCTACATCTGAGATTTTCTTGCTCATTATACTTTTTTAAGACAGACCAGAATAATCCATATTAATTTTCACTTAAATTCAATCTTATTTTAAGATGCAACAAAATCAAGGCACGTTTTGAAAATAGAACATTATGTTAAATTTAGTCCATGTTCACAATGAATTTCAAGCAGGCAAGTCTTAAATTAAGAAGATTTAACATAATTTGAGTAAATCATTCTTGATTCAAGACATATCCTCTTGATTTAAGACTTGCTTGCTTGAAAATAATACATTTGTATATGGGCTAGATTTAAGATATTTTTTGAATTGCAGATTGTCCCCTAATTTTGTTGCATCTTAAAATAAGATTCACTTTTTAATATAAATTGTTGGTAAACATATATGTTTTTGTTAATTATATCTTATGTAAAATATCTGCGTCATCTGAATCAGGTGCGTAACTAAACATTTTTGGGCCCGGGGCAAAAAATTTTGATGGCCCTTCTTTTAAAATCTTATATTTAAACTGCTACTATTTTATGAGATCGAATTTCTATTCCAACTTTTACAACTTTTTTACACATTTTAATGAGATCAAATTTCACTGTGCAACAGTGGAAAGTAGGAAGAGGTCTTATTATGAAAATTCGATAGTATATGACCCACTGAATATAACCCTAAAAGAGTTTTTAAAAGTTAGCTCTTGTTTACGAGTATTAAATTATTTAAATTTTTATAAATCACGTTCCCTATATTTCAGACAATTTTCACTCGATTTCTACAGTCAAAAAACGAAACTATGTTTTAATAGTCAAGGAAAACATTTTTTTAATCAAAATTGCAAAAATCTTGTTAGTTTAACAAATGAAAATCAACGAAAAAACCATTATTCTAAACAACTCAAGATCGCCCCGGCCGATTATTGTCAGCCCATTAGTCATTTTAGTCGGTCCCTTCGAGTCGGGAAATACTGGGAAATACAGTTTGCCTCAAAAGAGAAACTACAATGACTAATGGGCTGGAAATAATCGGTCGGGGCGATTTTGACTGCTTTACTGCTTTAGAATGATTTTTTCGTTGATTTTCATTTCTTAAACTAACAAGATTTTTGCAATTTTGATTAAATAAATGTTTTCTTTGACTATCAAAACATACATTTTCGTTTTTTGACTGTAGAAATCGAGTGAAAATTCACCGAAATAGGGAACGTGATTTATAAAAATTTAAATAATTTATTACTTGTAAACAAGAGCTAACTTTGAAAAATCCTCCTAGGGTTATATTTAGTGGGCCATGTACTAACGAATTTTCATAATGAGACCTCTTCCTGCTTCCAAAAGGGGTGGGGTCATCTTATCCCAAATTTTTTCATCCTAAATTTGTTGGGTGGGGTCATCTGGTCCCAAATTTTTCATCCGAAATTTTTTTTTGGGAATATTAAATAAAAAAAATTTAGGGTAAAAAAATTTGGGACTAGATAACCCCACCCACTTTTTGAAATTTGTCGCAGTGTTTCTAATCTAACTTTTACAACTTGAATTTATATTTGCCTTCTCCCAAAAAGATATTCGTGCAAGTAAAAATACTTACAAAAGGGTTTGCTCCATCCATTGCTGTAAGATTTGTCTAATGTTTGCGAATGCGAATGGTGGCAACACTGCCACATGCTTTCGTTGCCGTTATCTTTGCGCAACAAATGCGCTACTGTGGTCTGCTTGCGTTTGCGTAAGAAACTGTGGAAAATGAGGACGCACCTTTGCTCAAATATGGA
>JAPYZL010004558.1:0-22894 GCA_030522825.1 Platygaster orseoliae | reverse complement strand
AAGTTGCCTGATCCGTGATTTATGAATGTTTCCCAGGGTTTTTGTTGATATTTCCCGCTGATTTCCGAGTGCCCCAAAAAGGGGCTTTTGTTCCCGCATTCTATAGAAATAAAGTGGCCTTTTTTACGGATGCATGGGAAAAATATATATATTTGTTCAAATAATGTTTTGTTGTTTATGATAAGGGTTTTTAATGATTGATTGATTCATCATTACCATTTTCAAAAAATTGATTATTACACCACAAATATAAAAATATATTCCAGCATCATATTTCGACTTACAATGCTAAAGCTTTTACTGTTTGGAATACGTCACTTTTATTATTCAATAACAATTGACTTCAAACACAGATTTAAAAAAGTCATTATGAAAATAAACAAATTCTGACTGAGAAATTTACCTGGAATTGTTCGTCGGTACGTAGCCAATAAACGTGTCCTCATTCAGGTTAAGGGATTTCAAGACTCCTTGGCTTTGGCCGGCGACGTCGTCCCCGTCGTCCAAAATCAAGACTCCGTCTCTGTGGTACGTTTTCGCCGCGACTCGATGGAAATTTTTCATCGTCACTCGTTCTGGTGAGGTCAGGATCACTGGTCCATTGCCCAAGTTGTATCTGAATTGTACATGCCTGGAACACGAAAATGCAGAAAATGTTTAAAGCGATGGGAAAAATCAGTATTCTTTAACTTCTCGAAAAAAGATCACGTGTTAAATTCCCCCCCCCCCCAAAAAATCAAAGAGTTTTCGATAATGAAAATGGAAGAGTCAGAACCAGCCAATACACATTAAACTCGAACTTGGAGCAATCGAATTTGTATTAGAAAAGTAACTTTGGTAATGTAAAAGGAAATTCACCCATCCACGATCGCGAGGGAAAGAAAATCCCCGGCTCCGTCCGGTTGCTGCTGATCGTAAAGAATTATCCCGTTGTCGGCGTAAGTTTGGAACTCGACCTCGATGCTGAACTTGTGATTGCCCTTGAGCCTATTCACGCGGACGTAACTTTTGCCGTCGAACGAGGGTACTTCGTAGAGTCGCTTTTTTTCGTCGCAAAGTAATCCCGTGTAATTTGGCCTGCACTCGCATACGAACGTACCGCTCGGCAGGTCGATACAGGTGGAAGATGCGTGACATGGATATGAAAGGCAAGCCCGGAATTCCTCCGTTGGAGTCACTGGCACGTAGTTGGCTGAAAATTGAGAAAAAGTGATTCTCATCGACGAGGCTTCATCGATTTTTATTCCCAAAGCTCAGCTTTCTTTCGCAATAATCACCAGGGAACCTTGGAAATTCAAGAATCCATAGGTTATGAAAGGGACTGCTCGCACAAAGAGGAATTTTTAATAAAAATATCACAAGGGCTTTGAATTTATCATTAATTTTATTCCATGCAATTTTTAGAAGTTTCTTCATGTAACACACGCTGCTTTTGGTACTGTAAAGAATGTTGTTTCATAGGATAAAGTAAAAGGAATGAAGTAAAAGTAAACACTCACTGCAGAGAAATACATTACTTATTCATTTATTTAAGCAAAGACTGGTTTTTGGAGTTCAAACTGGTATGATCAATTATTATTCCATGTTTAAATGAAAGAATATATATCAAGAAGTATAATTTTTAGTTAAAATACAACAATAAATTATTTATTAAATATGTGATTTTTATAATTTTAACAAAATTCAAATAAATCTCACAAACTTAAAGATAAAAAGAATCCTGGATTCGGAATAATTTTTCTTAACCAGAATTCCAATTATTTCGCTAAGACAACGTAGAAAATTAAAATTTGGATTATCATTTCAATCTATTGAATAATAAAGGAGAATTATAAAATCTACAAAAGTACTCATAATCAAAAAAAAAGCATTGAATCGTGAAAATTTATTTATTGATTCATTCAAATGGGATAAATTCGCTTATGGAAATTAAATTCGGTAATAGCCCATTGATTCTTTTATAATAAAGAAAAATAACAATCAAATTTTATTCAATTTATAACTTGTTAATTTGAATAATTGTAACTGTAATTACAAATTTTCAAGTACAAATTCTAAATAACTGAAACTAAACATTTTGAAATTTTGAATTTCACAGTTTTTCAGGTACTATTTTCAAGTTTTTCAAGAATTAGTAGGTTATGAAAGGGGCTGATCGCACAAAGAGGAATTTTTAATAAAAATATCATCAGGGCTGTGAATTTCACATTAATTTTATTCTATGCAATTTTTATAAGTTTTTTCATAAATCCCTGGCTGCTTTTATTACTGTAGAGAATGTTATTTCATGGGATAAAGTAAAAGGAATGCAATAAAAGTAAACACTCACTGCAGAAAAACACATTACTTATTTATTTATTTATTTAAGCAAAGACTGGTTTTTGGGCTTCAAACTGGTATAATTAATTATTATTCCATATTAAAATGAAAATAATATGTATATATTAAGGAGTAGGTAAAATTAAAAGTTCAAATACAAATAATGACAAATTATTATGATGATAATAATAATGCTATTATCAATAAAAATAAAAAAATGAAAATTTTGATATAAGATAAATTCAACAATCTCAAAAGTAAAAACAATCTTGTTGATATCAGAATGTAGAAGCAAAAATGAAATCTACGCTAAATTTAAAGATTCACGTGTCTCGGGGTTTTGCTAAATTAGGTCGCAAAAACGATTGATTTAACAAATTGTTTCATCTTTTCTCTCTTTTTAGCACATTGCTCGAATAAGTGTGTATTTCTCGCATTTCAAAGTTTAAATGGAAAGCTTTATTGACCTAATTTCTTGAAACCCTAAGACAGGTGTGTTTTAAAATTAAGCGTATATTACGTTTTTGCTTCAATTTTTTGATATCAAAATTTTTATCTGAAATTTGTCGCACAGTGTTATTTGTCTAATACAACATGGAAAATACAAAGTTTGGGTCATCATTTCAACCATTTGAATGATGAAGGATAATTATAAAATCTATAAAAATGCTAGTAATGAAAAAAAATTAGAATCATGAAGCTTTGAATCGTATACATGTATCTGTTTATTAGTTACAATGGAATAAATTCGCTTATCGAAATTAAATCGGGCAATAGCCCGTTGATGCTATTTAAATAAATTTAATAAATAAAATTGTATTTAAATTATATTTTGTTAGTTTCGATTATTGTAACTGAAATAATACATTTTCAAGTACATAGGACAAATAACTGATATTAAATATTTTGAAATTTTGAATTTTACATGTTACCAGGTATAATTTTCAAGTTTTTCAAGAATTCGTAAGTTATGGAAAGGGCTGTTCGCACAAAAAGGAATTTTTAATAAAAACATCAGCAAAGCTTTGAATTTATCATTAATTTTATTCTTTAAAATTTTTGTTACTTTATTTATAAAACCTATGCTAAAATAAAACACTTATTGTGAAAAATTATTTTTTCTTTTGCAGTTTTTTTTATTAAAAAAATTATATTCAAGTCGTACGATTTTATAGTTAGAATATGAAAAAAAAAAAATTTAGAAGGTTCATAAATCTTTCAAAAACACAGATAGATTTGCTTTTTACCGAAACATTCCTGCCTGTCACTCGTCTCCGCATATCCGTCAGCGCAAATGCAACCCCCGTTCACGCACTCGCTGTTCGATATCGTGCAATCTTTATCGTCATTGCAAAGATCCCCGAGCAAAGCCGTTACAACTCTGATCGTTGCTGGTGTAGGACGATATGCAGCAGCTTTGTGCGATTAGATGAGATGATTATTAGTTACAACATTTGCATACAATGATCACTGTGCACATTTCAAAATACCTTTCAACCCAATAAGCGTTATTGTACCATGGATTTCACTAAAATACGGATTCCTTCACATGTACAGTCGTTTTTAAAAACTCTCCGTTGTTCGAATATTCGAATCAAGTTTTTAGAACATTAGAAATAAAACTAAAAAGTGTCGTATACATGTACGTAATGGAAAAGCTTTTACCGTTTTTGAGATTCTCGCGATCGATTGGAATGGTCTCTTGGTGGGCTCGGTGCGTGTAATAATATCGTGCGTCTGGTTCGGGTACCAGAAGATGTCTTGTAGATTTCGATAGCGGTGAAATAGCGGCTGCTGGTTGAGTGTATTGTACCGCCGTGTACCTCTTCACGGGATAGTCCGTATTGACCATTCGATCGTCTGCAATTTTCGAAACATCCACATTGATCTCTGCACCGAGTAAACCTTTTTTTTTCCTGTACACGTAACGACGACTCGAGCGTTTGGGCATTTGAGGTTAAATTTCATCTTCTGTTCAGAAGGCGCTTAAATCGTGCGACAACAAGATGTATTAATCATTTATACATCTTTTTGTGTTCTCGTTGCAGGAGTTTTATTGTGTGATCATTCATTGTACAATCAAAGTCAAATCGTGAATCAGTCAGAAAATCAGAAAAAACGTAATACGACCTAAATAACTTCCCAGTAAACATTCGTGACGATTCGTGATCTGTAATGTCATATCGCAGACATTTGCCACCGCATATGATGTCATCATGATATAACGGCGTGACATGACATCATTTGCCGTTATCATGACGTCATGGTGACATCACATCATGCATGTCACGCCATGATATCGTGATGACATCATATGCGGCGGCAAATGTCTGCGATATGACATCACAGATTTACGAATCGTCACGAATGTTTACTGGGTTGTCTTAATTTGTTGAGATTGTTTATAAGTAATCGTCAATAATGATTTAGCAAAAAAACCGAAGTCAACAGAAATAAATGTATTAAAAAGTCATTGAACGATCAAGAACCCAGTAAACATTCACGTCGTGATATCATGTACGCATACATTTGTTGCAGAATAGCCTGTCATCATGATATCATGGTATCATATGATGACATGTCATGCCATGATATCATGATGACATGCTATTGCTGCAACAAATGTATGCGTACATGATATCACGATCTAAAATGTTTACTGGGAAACTCAATTGACGATCTTCAATTTCACTTTTGACGAAAGCTTAAAAATATTGGCGACTGTCAAACTTAATTGTAGGCAGCCAACCAAAAATACTTTAACGATCGTTTATCAAATTTAAAGCCATAAAAAAGTCATTAAACAATCGGTTGAATGACCGGTTAATTTCATTTATGACGAACATTTTAAAATATTGACGATCGTTTAAAAATCTGTCAATAATTTCAACTGTTTCGTCAAAAAGTAAAACTTTTTTTTCAAGAACATTGTGTGAATATAAAAAAGCTCCCGAACGTTTCGTGCTAGATTGACGAATAAGCTTCACGTGAAACACTCGAGAGCTCGCTTTGGCGTGCAATTTTTATAATTCTGTTGTCTGTCCTGAACTTATGGAACAGCCAGGATCCAAACGTTAATTTTCTCCACCCATCGCGCAGACCTGGCGTATAATCAACCTGTGGTTTGGGGGTTGCGGAAAAAGGGGGTGGGTCGGGGTTGGTGTATCTGGTGCCAGAGTTGATGAGATTTTAATTACTTTTCGATTACGCGTTGCTTCATATTATTTCCCGGCAGTGCGCTCTTTTGTTTTATTTTCTCATCACCCGTCTGCTTTTTTGACTACCCCGGCTGTTTATTTTTTCGATCGGATTTCTCCTCGTTAATTCAATTTGTTTCCAAGGCTATTAATTCTAGCCAGCGATCGAGTCGGGACCCGCATTTGCGTACCGATCATGCATTTCTAGAGATCATTTATAGTTTGGTTTATTCTCGAGGGTAGTTTTTTGTGAAGGGATTCTGGAATATTGTAGGATGTGGGTCTTTTGAAGTGATGACCCAGTAAACATTTTACCTCGTGATATCATGTACGCATACATTTGTATGACGTCACTGTGACTTCATTATGACGTCATGTCATACCGTGATATCATGATGACATGCTATTGCTGCAACAAATGTATGCGTACATGATATCACGAGGTAAATGTTTACTGGGGATAAACAGAAAATTCATGGATTTCATAACGTGAATTTTGAGTATATTAGCTTTTTGCTTCGAATTTTGTTGTTGTTTATTGACAAAGAGGTATGAGATTACTAGAGAGTTCGATTTGTTTTTTTTTTTTATTAGTTGGAGTATTCATGTAAAAAGTGTAAATTACTTGAAAAATACAGGGTGTCCCAAAATCACCAATTAATATTTTAGGGGCTAATAGTTTGCAAAATTCTAAGACAATTTTTCCTTTGCCATTTTTCAAAAAACTCAAAATCGAAAAAGTTCTTCAAATTTGAAATTTAACCAATAAACGCGGTCTTACGAGGAGTGGGGATGAAATCCTCGGACCAAAATTTTCTTTATATTTTTCTGTATCGAAAAGTCCTTTGTCAGTTTTCACAAAACTCAAAATAAAAGAAGATATTTGAGTTTGAAATCTGAGAAATCTGATTGGTTGAAACTTTCAACTAGAATATCTTTTTTGATTTTGAGTTTTGTGAAAAGTGGCAAAGGACTTTTCCACTCGGGAAAATATGGAGAAAATTTTGCTAAGTTTTGGTTCGTGGTTTTTATTCCTACTTCTTGTAAAAGGGCGTTTATTGGTTAAATTTCAAACTTGAATATCTTTTTTAATTTTGAGTTTGGTGAAAAATGGCAAAGGAAAAATTGTCATAGAATTTTGCAAGCTATATATTAAAAATATTATTACATTTGTATCAGTATGCATGTTGGTGAAATTTTGAAAGTTGAGGTTTATGTATTTTGTTACTTGGTTGAAATATTTATGAAACAACTATGATTTTCTTATTATTAATAATATCAAAAAACAATAGATGACGTTGACAGAAAAGATTTGAATGAATTTCATTGGTCACTTTGAAGAAGGTTTATTCCTTAACTATGTATACATTCAGATTAGTGAGTACCTTCTCTTTAAAGAATATTGCTTTCTCAATTAATTTTCCTTTATTGATTTTGTCATTTTTGAATGATTCTTGATAATTATTAAATCAAATTAGACTTCACAAAATTTAAAATATTGTCTTCCATATTCGATAGAAAGTTGTTTCAGTTTTTAACCTTCAATATTATCGTGAAAAAATAAGTTCATTTTAAAATAACAAGAACATTGTTTTTCAATTCCTTACTTTTCTAATGCACACGAAAATTTTAGAAATACGTCAAATATTGTTTCTGATTTTCCAAAGAAATTCAGAGAGTTCATTGCTTTTCCTATGCAACAACAATTTTATCTCAGTATTATTGCAAAATAAGTATTTATGAAACTGTGCTTTGTTTCAGTTTTACGTTTTCCAAATAGCTTTCGCATATTTCCAAGTGATAACATGAATGAATATTCAGTTTATTCATGAGTTATTTACTTTAAAGTGGTATGATTTATTTCTTGATATATCAGAAAGTAGCATTTATTTAATCATTGTTTACATCTTGGGAGAATCTTTCTTGGAGTTACAACTTTTTAAAATGTTTGTCGATTAAAATAAAGTTATATTTTCAAATATGTATGGATTATTTGATTTTCTAAGAATATGGAGAACAAAATTTTTTTTTCAGGTAATTATTTATTTTTGACAGTTGCATTCTTATCGTATTTCAAAATAATCAATCGTAAATTTTTAACGTAATTGCCTGTTTTCAGAGACTTATACTTCACTGATACAGAACAAAAACACTGCTTTGATTTTTACTGTTTAACTGCGAAAACCGACTTCTACTTTTTTAAGTTTCGTATTTTTTTTTCATAACTGATTTGAAGGTTTCATAATAACTTTTCCCTTTTCAACATAAAATGAAAAAAAGTACATAATTTACTCATTCGAAATGTGTTAAAAAATTTTTTAGTTTCTTGGAAGTATATTTTTTGAGTTCTTAAAAAAACTGAAGATTATAGTACATACGTTTTTTTAAACAAAAAATAGTTAATTAGTTATTGCTTCGAATTAAAATAAAATAGGGAACTTTCTTTTCAGATTTTCACAAAAAATCTGCAATCTTGTAAACTCCATGACAGCATGAAAAACCTTACTTTTTCATATCTTGGTGGTCAGCCTAAAAACTTTCGAAGTTATAGTTGCAAGTTTAATTGGAATAGTGTTTTCTCGATGTTAAAATATTCATTCCGGATTTAAAATGCGCGTTGTCTCGTTCCCGAAGCGCCGACTCATTTGCTTGGCAGACAGACAGCTGAGAGGTTGGAAACGGACGTAGGAAACAAAACTCGGCTCTCCTCCGAAGTCTCAAGTGTGCTCGGGACCTGGTCTCCCGTAATCAAATTTATGTTTAACTTGCTCCCGAGGCAAGCTGTGTGGAACGACGACCAGAAGTCCGCGACAAACTTTTTCGAAGATTGATTTTCTCGAGTTTTTGCGAAAATTAAAAAAAAGAAAACCTTTTGGCACATTCCGCGAGTTTCCAAAGTTGAATGGAATCAGAGTGTTGTAATTTTGAACTTTTGAATTTGAGAAAAACGTGAAAAAAGCATAAATTATCTCGAAGAGATTGATTTCAAAAGCAAACTTGAACGCGAGTCACTTTTCTCATTACATATCTTTCGAAATCTAGCATGTTTGCGCTGACAAGTTGAACGAACTTGGGTCTTCGTGGTTGCGATATTACATCTGCTACCGGGTTGCTTGTTTATTTTACGATACGCGCGTCTGACAATATGCGCTGTTTGAGATATCTAATCATCCTGGGATGATGATTTAACAGCAAATATACGCCAGAGCAGACGTCTCTGCTGTCGCTCTGGAGATGCACTTACAAACTGGATCGATTGCAATTATTCCTCGGCTATCGCTAATGTACGTGCTTGAGTAACGACACTTTGAATGATTCAATTACTTTTGTAAAGACTCATCTGCAAGAGACCTTTCGGTTTTTACTTTTTTGCAGCTACAGTTACTTTTTATGGAAAATTTTTTACGGTAGAGTCGTTTTAAAAGAGGCATTTCATCACCCTTTTCAAGGTGTGGAAATAGATTTTTTCTACGTCACAAATTTTGATTCATAACTTTTACGTTTTACGGGAAATTTCAAATTGATTTTTTGCATTGGGTCACGGTTTTGAAAATATAACTTTCATGTTACATAAATTAGAGTGTAAATTAAAATTCTTCCAAATTGTGCATTCATATAAGAACTGAGGAAAATTCAGGTATATACATTTTTTCGTTATAAAATATTTTTTTGGTTTCTGAACAAAACGAAAAATGTCGATAAAGAAAATTTAAACTTTAACTCTCATTTTTCGAAAAACGTGAGAAATAAACTTGAGAATTGAAATAATTCACAAATCGTTTCTCCGAAGTTACATTTAATTATTCACGAGAGTTCCCATTTACTGAAAAACACGTTGAATAATAGAAGAGTCAATAAATTTTTGTGATGTTTGAGGTCAAAGAACCACATTGAATTGCAAGTGAGTCCGAAGTTGAAGCGAAAAAAAAATTGATGAAAATTCGCCAATCTCTCTCGGTCCGATGAATAAAAAATGGATCTTCTGCTGGCGATTTCATATTATCGGATTTCTCGAAGGCAGAGAATGGACAAAGTGGATTTTTCCCATTATTATCTCATGTTATGTGATAAAAGTGGCATTCTCGAGCTCCCAGAGAGAATCGATGTTTTATTTCATATGTCGACTATCGGCAAATTGTATTTAAACGAAAATTGGTTATCATGACTTGGTGAGATACTCGTCTATGACGAGAAGTCATTTTCGTTTGCTGGAATTCTCAATTATTACTTACTTTGTTACATCTCATGAACGGTAATTACAAAAATTTTCCGTGCGACGTTCTCTTGCAGGGGTATTTTAATAACGCAGCAACGATAAAGAGTTGCGATGGGTTTTGCTATGGTGGTGGTGTGCGCTAATAAGTCGCAGATTTTGCAGCAGAGTCTATTAATGGACGAAATGTTGGTTTCCGTAAAAAAGTCAGTATGATGTAAATGCGGGAAATTTTCGATTAGAGCTGGAAAACGTAGAAATATAGTTTTCATAATAAAAAAGCTTTGTATTTCATAATGTGAAAAACGTTACGAATTTTTAATTAGCCCTGACAGACGAACGTACATTCATTTTGTTTGTTGTTTTATATATGCAAGCGACGTATTTTTCATTGAAACAAAACATCTTGTTTGGTTCAGGATACATGTTATATTGTAAAATAAAAATTAGTTGAATGGGAGACAAATTATTAGTTATTGAACTGAAGTTTTTACAGTTTGAAAAATTTTCGCTATTTGATTTTATTTCACAAAAGATAAAAAGTGTACCTGAAAAAATTCCGAGTTGAAACTGTAAATTTGTCTAAAACATGACAAAATTGTTCGTAAAAAAGTCAACAGGAGACTGGGGCAAAATGCGCAGTTTTTGATAATATTAAATTTTTGAGGCAGCATAAGGGCTGAGAGGATCTGCAAATGGCACTATATTGTAGCCCACACATGTGGCTACAATTTAGCCTCAGGCAACTTTAGTTCTAATTGAACCTTATGCCCCATATATTTATTAAAAAAAAAAACGATTTTCTGCGCATTCTGCCCCACGCTGGGGTAAAATGCGCAACCTGTGGGGCAAAATGCGCAATTCCGGAAATTGCGATTTTCACGAGGTTAATTGCTGGGAAACTCAAAATAAATTATTTCATACACAATTTCAATGAAAATTTTTTTGTTAGGAACCAAATTTGATTTTGAAAATTTTTATTTGTTAAGAAAAAAATTTTTGTAAGTAGCGATCGAGGGTCCGTCGAGCAACAGAAAAGCGTTTCGACGCGCAATTCGCAGACATTCTCTCGCGGACAGTCTTGCACGCTTCGAATTATTTTCCACCATCAATACGCTCTGTTTTGCGAACATGAACGCGAACCATGATGAAAAAAATGCCAAAAAAAAACAAATTTAGAGAAAGTACGTTATTTCACAAAAGTTAAAATAAAGGTCGTCAAACTTTCAAATTTGATTTCAAAAAGAAAGGTGTTGAGTGTTGAGGTAGTGTGCTCAAAAGTGACACACCACCTTTTTTTTGCTCATCACCCTCATTACATTTTTCAAGAAAATGTTTATGGGCCCCGGGGCACTGCCTTGGCCTCGATACGATCCTGAGTGTAGAAACAATTTGACGAAAAAAAAGTGGAAAACAACAAACAAGGGAAGGAAATAGCGTAACATGACCAATCACAGCGAAATAATACAAAACAAGCACTGCGCATTTTGCCCCATGGTTTCATTTCCGGCTTATCAACGTGTGATTCGAAAACGAGTCAAAATTTCGCCAAACCAATCTCGCTTTCGTCTTTTTCGCACCTGAATTACTATAAAAACTTACGTACCATAATTTCTGATGAAAAAAATGACGCAAAAGTTTAAGTTTCCTTTCAGACAAGTTTTCACAACACAGTGGCTAAAACAGACTTTGTTTTATAACCAAAAAAGTAAACAAACAAAGAAGACGCAATTTCTGACGTTCGATACTCGACACCAGAGCCATATATGGAAAAAATTTCAAGTGTCCAGTGATTACCGTTTTGACGGTAATGTAAATTAAATATTTCGTAAACTGCGCATTTTGCCCCAGTATCCCCTACTCATTCTGTACCATGATTTTTTCTTTCTCGACTGCTGAATTTGCATTATTACGTAATTTTTTAAATTTCAAAATTATTCATTTGATCAGTCTCTTCTTTCTACAATGAAAAAAACAATATACAAGTATGAAAATAACCTTGGTTTCAATGTATTAGTATCTGGAAAAAATAATTTCTTATCACGAGGAATCCATTCATTTTGAATACCGTTAACGAATAAAAATTTTTTAAAATAAATTTTTTCGTCATAATCAACAAATGATGAATTAATTTTTTATTCATAATTACTGCTTCACTTTGTTATTTTTTTTTCAAACTTTTACAAGCACAGTAATACAAATTTTTAATAGTTACTGAATATCAAGTAAAGATCTGATGTAAAATAATTTTTAGTTATTGCTCTATTTTACATGCATAATTTGTTGATTTAATTTTAGTTGAAAATTCGTACAAATTTTTCGTACAAAAATCGTGTAATTTCTCAAAACTTTGTCCTCTAAAAGTTACACTTTTCTTTTTGCCTTTATAATAACTCGCACAGGCATGTATCATGTGTTTTGCGAAAAATCTAACTTATTCCCAGAACGATATCTATATCGAATGAATAAGAAAAATATAGAAAAAAATGTTTTTCTCATACAAAAAAGTCCTCAACTCTGTTTTATGCAGATTAAGGTCCTGACGTTTTTTCAATTAAATTTAATTTGATAATTAATACACTTGGAAATAAGTAGTTATTTTGACTCTGCATTACGTATTGATCACTTGTGAAAAATAGAAATTTTATTGATTATGAAAGTTTATTTGATAATTAGTCAGAATTCTTGTAGTGAAATTGATCTTTTTTAAGGATTCTGATGATCATTTAGTTATTTTATTCATTTATCCCTAATAATAATTACTGCGAGCATTACAAGATTGAAAAATTTTCTTCCAATTTATTCACCTTCCCTCCAAAGCACACCTTGAAAAACCGGTGACAGCTCCATGCAGGGTTAGAAGTACAGAAATAGCTCGATGAAAACTTGCAGATTTTATTATATACATTATACAGAAGCACATTCCACACCCTTAACTAGCGGATAACATCATCCCAAAACCCTTCGAAAAGTACTATCCACAACTCAGAAATTACACTTGGGTTCGCGTATTACTCTAAATGCACCTACGGGCATTTCTACGGAATGTGTTAGCTCGAGCGATGAAGTCGTCACGAGGTCGTTACGCGTGGTATTTGAGGTTAGTTTTAAGGCAGAAAATAGAGGGGCTTGAAAGGCGAATGCTCGGGTAACCCACCTCTGCAGTGGCCGAAGGCCTGGGTCACGACGTCTGCCTGATGGCGGCAGGCATGAAGTCGCAGCTCGCACTCGTTGTCGTAAGTTTGACCATCGCTGCCACAGACAGAATTCCCTGCTGTTTCAGGCGGACAGGACGAGGGACACTCGCATTGAGGTCCGTTGCTGCCTTCGATGCAATGGCCGCCCGAGTAACATTCCGTTTCGGGACAGGTTTTGGGAATGGGTGCAATGGTGTCCGCTGAGAATCAATCACCGCGTATTTGAGAAATGTACCGAGAAAATATTTAGTGAATTGAAAAAAATGGTAGTGTTCATTTAAGGAAGATTGAAATGGAAAGTCTTAGGGGTGTGCGGGATAGACAATTTCAGAGGTCGAGATGTTTCGGGAAATTTTACATGGGGTCGGGATGGATGAAAACCGAGAAATCCCGAAATATCTAGGTAATCTTTGAAAAGTTAAGAAAATTTGAGTAATAACGAGAATTTTAAGAAGCCCGAAAATTTCGAGAATCTTGAAAAGTTTGGGAATCTAGAGAATCCAGGAATTCCGATAAATCTAGTTATTCTGATTACTCTTCAATTACAGAAAATTTGGGATTGTAGAGAGATCTCAAACATGTTAGGAAATCCCGAAAATTTCGAGAATCTTGAAAAGTTTGAGAATCTGGAGAATTTAGGATTTACGAAAAATCTAATAATTTCGATAAATCCTCAACCTTAGAAATTTCGGGATTGTAGAGAAATCTCGAAATGTAGGGAAATCCCCGAAAATTCGGTAATCTTTAAAAAAATGAGGAAACCCCGAAAAGTTCGAAGAATTTGAACAATCACGAAAATTTCAAGAATCCCGAACATTTTGAGAATCCTGAGAAGTCTAGGAATCTAGAAATTTAAGGATTTGTAAAAAATCTTGTAATCTTGGGATTGTAGAAAGATCTTAAATGTGTTGGGAAATCCCGAAAATTTCTAGAATCTTGAAAAGTTTGAGAATCTGCAGAATTCAGAATTTACGAAAAATCTAATAATTTCGATAAATCCTCAACCTTAGAAATTTCGGGATTGTAGAGAAATCTCGAAATGTCGAGAAATCCCCGAAAATTCGGTAACCTTTAAAAAAATTAGGAAACTCCGAAAAGTTCGAAGAATTTGAACAATCACGAAAATTTCAAGAATCCCGAAAATTTCGGGAATCCTGAGAAATTCGAGAATCTAGACAATTCAGGATATCCAAAAAATCTAGTAATTTCGATAAATCCTCAACTACAGAAATTTTAGGATTGTAGAGAAATCTAGAAATCTCAGGATATCCCTAAAAATTCGGTAATCTTTAAAAAAATTAGGAAACCCTGAAAATTTCGAAGAATTTGAGCAATCATGAGAATTTCAAGAATCCCATTTCGAGAATCCCGAAAAGTTTGGGAATCAAGAAAATTCAGGAATTCCGAAAAATCCAGTAATTAGTATAATTTTTCAACTATAGAAATTTTGGGATTGTGAAGAAATCTCGAACATAGCGGGAAAACCGGAAAATTAAAAAAAACTTGAAAAATTTGAGCAAACACGAAAATTTCAAGAATCCCGAAAATTTCGAGAACTTCGAGAAATTTAGGAATATAGAGAATTCAGAATTTCCGAAGCATCTAGTAATTCAAATAAATCCTTAACTCTACGAGTTTCGGGATTGTAGAGAAATCTTGAGATGTCGGGAAATCCCGAAAAAATTAGTTATCTTTAAAAAGTTCAGGAAACCCCGACAAGTTCGAAGAATTTGAGTAATCACAAAAATTTAAGAATTTCGAAAATTTCAAGAATCCTGAGAAGTTTGTGAATCTAGAAAATTCTGGATTTTTGAAAAATCTAGTAATTTTGATAAATTCTCAACTATCGAAATTTAAGGATTGTAGAGAAATCTCGAACATGTCGGGAAATCCCGAAAAATTTAAGAAACCCCGCAAAGTTCGGAAAATTAGAGCAATCACGAGAATTTCAAGAATCTCGAAAATTTCGAGAACTTTGAGAAGTTTAGGAACATAGAGAATTCAGGATTTCCGAAGAATCTATTAATTCCGATAAATCCTGAACTCTACAAATTTCGGGATTGTAGAGAAATCTCGAAATGTCGGGAAATCCCGAAAAATTCAGTTATCTTTAAAAAACTCAGGAAACCCTGAAAAGTTCGAAGAATTTGAGCAATCACAAAAATTTCAAGAATCCCGAAAATTTCAAGAATCCTAAGAAGTTTGAGAATCTAGATAATTCTGGATTTTTAAAAAATCTAGTAATTTCGATAAATTCTCAACTATCAAAATATAAGGATTGTAGAGAAATCTCGAACATGTCGGGAAATCCCGGAAAATTCAAGAAACCCGGCAAAATCCTAAAATTTCAAGCAATCAGGAGAATTTCAAGAATACCGGAAATTAAAAGAATCCTAAGAAGTCTAGGAATCTAGAGAATTCAGGATTTCTGAAAAATCTAGTAATTTCGGGATTGTATATAAAATCTCTAAAATGGCAGGAAATCCCGAAATAACGGGAAATCCCGAAAATGTCGGGAAAGAGCATTTCTTGTCCCGAGGAATTTCCCGACGCATCCCGAAGTCGGGATTCCCGAAAAGTCGGGATTCCCGAAAAGTCGGGATTCCCGAAAAGTCGGGATCCCGCATACCCCTAGAAAATGCCTATAAAAAGTATCTTTACGGTTAGATTATTATTCAGAATATTCAAAATGTAAATTTACAGTCAGTTAAAATTACAAATCTCGACTCGACCATTAGAAATTGAAGACTCCACCGATCGTAAATTTCTGGATTACACCTTAGGGAGTTTTTAAAACTTAAATCCAAGAGCACGAGCATAGCTGAAAAGTCGCGAAATGTAGGCGGTCGAATCCATCAGTTTTCGGATGCAAAGAACGCAAAGTTTGTAATCTTCAAAATTTCAACACTGATAATTTGATAGTTTAGAAGAAACAAACGCATCAGTCGATTCTTGAAAGTGAAATCTTAAAGTTGAATTCCGAAAGCAGAATAACTTTCTTAATCGTACGAAAAACTGTCAATAAATTTGTATTCCAGACTCTAAGAATACGATAGTGCTGAATTATTAAAGTTATTTGTCATTATCTTATTTAAATCATGAACTTTGACTGCCCTCTTCCTGCTGAAAACACTTTATCAACATCACTTCGAATCATATACCTTTGTAACAACCAGCGTGAATCAAGATTTTGTTATGATCCGTGCAAATGGTGCACTTCTGTCCCTGGATTTCCGGTTTGCAGACACAGCGTCCCGTCATTTGTTCGCAGTCTTCACGAACTGAGCCAAAGAGCGAGCAGCCACATGCTATATAAGACGATTATAATGAGTTAGAGAGGATAATCAATAATATCGTTAAAAACTGATGCATCAATATTAAATCATAACCTATAAAATTTTTCTGAGAACTAGGCTTCGGGAATTAAGGCTTGAAACAAAAACAAAATAAAAGTTCAGTTTCGATTTTCAACATATTTGACATACTTCATTTTGTAAAATACACGAAAAATTAAAACCTGTTATGTACAAAAAAACCTATGAAACATGTAAAAACTTATTTTATTAAAAAAAAAAAACAATTGTAGTATTTTGTACTATTCTGTATTATTTTACACATATTTTGTAATTATATGTACAGGGTGTCCTAGAACCAACGTGCAATATTTTAACCAATTTTTATTCAGATTTTTCTAAACCGAAAAGTCCTCTTCCACTTTTTACAAAGCTCAAAATTGGCCGAGACATTCGAGTTTAAAATTTAACCAATAGATGCGCTTTTCCGAGGAGTGGGGGTATAAACCACTGACCAAATTTCACCTTAATTTTCTTCATATTTTTCCGCGTCGAAAAGTCCTTTGCCACTTTTTGCAAAACACAAAATCAAAAAAGATATTCGTTAGAAGTTTCAACCAATCAGATTTCTCAGATTTCAAACTCGAATATCTCGGCCAATTTTGAGTTTTGTGAAAAGTGGAAAAGGACTTTTTGGTTTAGAAAAATCCGAAAAACAATTGGTTACAATATTGCACGTCGGCTCTGGGACACCTTGTATATATGTGAGTATTTTGTTCTGGTAGCTCGTTCAAATAATACGAAATTTAAATTGCAATAATTCATTGATTTCTTTTAAATATTGAATATTAGTATACAGTAAAATACTGATTATTTTGATGAAATTGATAGAAAGATTTACTTCACTTGAATTTCCGCATTTCGTGAAAATCGACTATTTTTTTCCTTGAAACATCGATTTGTTAACAGTTAAGAAACGTGTGAGTTGAGTGCATTGACTGTGTTGAGTGTAATTTTCCATACTTTGTTTTACAATTCCCATATATTTAAAGAACTTTTCTCATTCAAATATAAAATTCTTTATTATGGAAAAATTGCGATTATTTTTCAGTGTATAAACGAATCTTATTTGATAGGAATAAACGTTTTTCTCTGCGTGTTCCCACGTGAATGTCTCAGTTTGGGATCCCAATCCTGGCTGATTGGGAAGTAGATTGCGTGTCTGTCAGAAATTTATGGGCAACATTGTAACTATGCCTGATTTACGTGGCCATTAATGTCGGTAGTTGACGTATCTCTTTGAGGGTTCTTACGTATGCATCCCTGGTGACCCATATTGATCTTCGGTAAGCCCCAATAACCCGGCATGCACCTGTCGCATTTAAGACCACCGACCCCGGGCTTGCACTGGCATTGGCCGCTAGCCGGGTCGCACGTATCCGAGAAGCTGCCGAGTTTGTTGCAGCTACAAGAGCTCGGGCAGCCAGCGTTGTCAGGGCCGAGTGCCATGGTTTTGTTGTCCGGGCAGCAGCCAAACCACGAATCCGTGCACCGGATTTCTTGCTCCCCTTGAACTTGAGAAAGACGATGGTCTTTGAATTTATTATTTCACTGCTAGAATTCGTAAATTTAAAATATTGAATTTTTTCAATTCTATAGTGAAAATCGTGTATTTTAAATTTTATTTTTTACGTAGTGTTTTATCAGTGGCGATCTTAAGGGGAGGGAAACGAGGGAAATTTACCTCCCCAAGAATTCCATGTCCTAAACAAATGGTTGACAATTTTTATCAAATTTTGAAACTCTAAGAACGAAAATGTCGAGAATTTTTGACATGTTGGAAAATTTTAAAAATTATGATGGATCGGAAATCCTTACACAGTTTTTAATTTTTAAAAACTTGAATTTTGGCAAAAAAAAAATCGTGGAAATTTCAATATTATACCGAAAATTTTTGCGAATTCAATAATTTTCGAACCTTCTAGATATGTTCCATTTCAAATCTCAAATACATTAAAAATGTCAATTTTTAAAACTTTGTGTCAAATTTTAAAACTCCAAGAACGAAAATGTTGAAAGATTTTGACATCTTAACGAATTTTGAAAAAAATGATATTTCAGATGTCCTTATACAGTTTTTAATTTTTCAAAATTACAATTTTGAAAACATGAAAGATTTCGTGAAAATTTTAACATTACCGAAAATGTTGAAAAATTTTTGCGAATTCAATAATTTTCGAATTTTTTGGATTTTAAATTTCAAATCTAATATAAAAATTCATTAAAATGTCAGTTTTTAAAATTTTGTGTCAAGTTTTAAAACTTGAAGAACGAAAATATTGAAAGATTTCGATATCTTAACGAATTTTTAAAATTATGATGTCCTTATACAGTTCTTAGTTTTTCAAAAGTGGAATTTTGAAAAAAATTGAAAATTTCGCAAAAATTTTAGCATTATCGATAATTTCAAAAAATCTTTGTGAATTTATTAATGTTTGAATTTTTCGGATGTTTAATTTCAAATCTAAAATACATGAAAAAATTCAATTTTGAACATTTCGTATCAAATTTTAAAACTCTATGAACGAAAATGTTGAGAATTTTTGACATCTTGAGCAATTTTAAAAATTATGATATATCGGAAATGCTTATACAGTTTTTAATTTGTAAAAACTTGAATTTTGAAAAAATAGAAAATTTCGCAAAAATTTCAATATTACCGAAAATTTTTAAAATTTTTACGTATTTAATAAATTTTGAACTTCTTGGATATATTCAATTTCAAATATAAAATAATTGAAAATGTCAATTTTCAAAATTTTGTGTCAAATTTTATAACTCCAAGAACAAAAATGTTGAGAATTTTCAACATCTTGAACAATTTTCAAAATTATGATATATCAGAAATCCTTTTACAGTTTTTAATTTCTCGATACTTGAATTTTGAATAAAATTGAAAATTTCGTGCAAATTTCAACATTACCGAAAATTTTGAAAATTTTTACGAATTCAATAATTTTTGAACTTCTTGGTTATACCTATTCAATTTCAAATATAAAATAATTAAAAATTTCAATTTTCAAAATTTTGTGTCAAATTTTATAACTCCAAGAACAAAAATGTTGAGAATTTTCGACATCTTGAAAAATTCCAAAAATTATGGTATACAGTTTTTAATTTTTCAAAACTTGAATTTTGGCTAAAATTCTAAATTTCGTGCAAATTTCAGCATAACCAAAAATTTTGAAAAATTTTTGCGAATTCAATATTTATACAGTTTTTTTCCGCAATAAAATATATTACTTCATTGAATATACTACTTGAATGAAATACATTAAAAAAATGAAGCGGTATTTATATTATCATACAAGTTTTTTTTATAAACAACTGCACATTTGCGCATAATTTATGCTGTAGGCTGAACATTCCGATAACATTATCTTTACATTTTTGGTCCAAGTTAATTCCCCTCCCAAGAACCTTTTCTGGGAGCGTCCCTGGTTTTATGAACATCTATTACCCACAAATAATCTCATTGGAAAACTATTTCAGCAAATTATTCAGACAATCCTCCATTACGCTGCACCTAACATGAAACAACATTGCCAAATTTACTACTTAAATTACAGTTGCCAATATGAAGTGAAATCTAAAAATTTCTGTGGAACGTCATCAAAGTGCTACAATGCAATTCTCTTAATTTAATGAAATTTGTGTAATTGACATTTCAAGCCAAACACGTTGCCAGTGAAAAAAGCGTCGTTTTGTCAGACGGCTATTTCCACTTGTACGCTCGTCCCGAAACAAGTTTGTCTGAGCGACGGTATCAGTATATAAGCAAGCTTCGGGGAGGATTCGAGGAAGGCATAAATTCGATTAGTGGGCACGATAAATCAGTGGGACAGGGTCAATTTACCCTTTTTGCAACAGCGCGCGAAGCGAGGTGTTAGATGGCAGTAATAGTTGCTTGGGCAGTCCTTGCGTTCTGGACCGTTTCCGCAATCGTACTCCTTGCCTTCATTGTCCATTAGGGGCGTACCTCCGTTGCATGGTTTCACCTCCATACCTACATTTACGCGGATTTCGTTATCTTTATTCCACTCTTCATTATTTTCATTTCTTCAACGTTTCTGCTTTTTTATAATAAATCACAACCACGGATTCACTGAATTCACAGATCGTTGAATATCGTTGATAAGGCGAATTTCAGTGGTGATAAAAACTTTCATGATACACTGAAAAATAGCTATTTTTGTGTTTGTAGGCAAAAAATCGATTTTGGCAATAAGCACAGGCGAAAAAACACGATTTTAGTGCCTGAAACATGAAAAAAGGATTTAGTGTACCAACAGTGACTGTTTTTTTGCCTCAACAAACTTTTTTTGCTACTAAAAGGTTTACACAACTTTCCAGATCGAAATCAACATCGGGACTTGCAACCGGTTGAAACTAAAAATGAATCAATTCGAACAAAGCCTGAAATTCGGCCGTTATATCAACGAAATTCATCGGCCCTTGAGTATCATCGGATCCGCGTTAATTGGCCAATTAAGTGGTGCCAAACTTGGAGCGCGCTTCATTAGAAAAGCAATTAGCGAATAAAGTTTGGGTTAGAAAGCGGGTCGTTGAGCATTAAAGGCTAATAGCGAACCTTGGCAAAGATCAAGAGGTCTTAGCCTCAGTTCCTGTTGTCTTTGACAAGCTTCCATTTTCATGGCGCACAATGAGGAATAGATCCTCGCGTCGCTGCCACAAACGGGTTCGGTGCTCTGCTGGGGGATCGCGGCGCAGTCGAATCTGCAGCTGCAGCGAGGGAATTTGTCGGGGCCGAGCTCGCAAGTCGCCTCGTGATCGCAGTGAATGTCTTTGCACGCTTCACGTTCCTGAGTGCTCGTCAGGTCGGAGACGGTTGTTACCATTTGGGTTATTGCGGGTGTTGACGTGGTAGCTGCGGATATTATCGTTTCTTTTTTTTTTCAGTAATGTTAGTCATTTTAGGAAATGTTTTTCTAGTTGCAGAAGCGAGGGAACTGTACATTAGATTGTAGATTGTAGTACACTTTTCCTAAAATAAAGTTTCCCAATGGATATTTTTCCCAAAGACAATTGTCCCGAAAAATGCAGTTTCCAAAGAAACATTATCTCTTTGTAAATTATATTGATTTGATTTTATTAACTCAAAAAATTATATTATCATTAATGAAAATTTTGGAACATACTTTTTTCATAATAATTTCACATTCAGGCTTTTAAATTAAAAATTTTATATCATATAAGAATATTACAGTAAATTTTTCGTGAATGAGAAGTTATTGGCAAAATTATCAGTGAAAAATCGAATAAACATAAATAAAAATGTATTTATTATTATTGAAATTTCCCCAGTAAATAAAATAAATCAATGTAAAATAAGACTCGAAATGACTCGAAATACAAAATAAGTATTTTTCGATTCCTGGGTCCAAAATATCAAATTAACAGTAATAGAAATCCTGAAACATGAACTTTTCAGTATAGTTTCCCAATTCAAAATTTTTCGAAACCATAATTAATTTACATGTCTGCAAATTTTATTTATATTATTCTAAATTCCCAGTGAGAAAATAATATTCATGCAAAAATTATCAATTCCCAGTCAATTTTTTAGAAATCAAAAATTATTGGAAAAATCATCATTAAAAAAATGACTGGAAATGAATAAAAAAGTTTGTATCATTATAAAAATTTCCCTCGTTAATAAAATGAGACGCGAAATGACTCAAAATACTTTATTTTTAATTCCAGGGCCGCAAAAATTATATTAATAGTCATGAAAATTCTGAAATAAATGCAAACATTATTATCAAATCTTAATTGATTTTTTTTAATCAAAAATAATCAGTAAAAAATCAACTGGAAATAAATAAAAACGTTTGTATCATTATAGAAATTTCCCTCTTCAATAAAATAAGGGTCTGTAAAATGAGACTCAAAATAATTCAAAATACTTTATTTTTCAAGCCAGGGTCCAAAAAATTATATTATTATTAGTAACGAAAATTTTGAAACAAGATAAGATTCATGCAAGCATTATTTTCAATTCTCAGTTAATTTAAAAAAACTTTCAGTATAAAAACAAATGGAAATACATAAAAACGTCTGTATCATTATATAAATTTTCCTCGTGAATAAAATTAGTATCTGTAAAATGAGACTTTAAATAACTCAAAGTACTTTATTTTTGATTATATGGTCCAAAATATTACATTATCAGTAATGAAAATTCTGAAATAAATGCAAACGTTATTATGAATTCTCAGTTAATTTTTTACAAATAAAAAGTTATCAGTGAAAAATCTAATGGAAATATATATCTGTATTAGTATACATATATTGTAATTTTCTTATTGTAATTTTATTATTGAAATCATTAAATTACCATATTTTTATTGTAGAATAGTAATAATTTTTATAGTATAATAATAAAATATTAATAATGAAATATTTAATAAATTTTATCATCATTGTAGTCATTGATATTATTGAAATTTTCTCGTTTCTTACATACATTTAATGAATAAATATTTTGATTGCACCGATATACAGGGTGCGCCACCAAAATCCGGACAAATTCAACAAAAAATTCATTACAAATATTTGTCATGAATAAATTTATTTAAAAAAAAAACCTTTTTA